>JASANH010000735.1:600000-803971 GCA_030248295.1 Mesodorylaimus sp. YZB2_4
TATGCGGTCCGTCTTCGAAACCTTATTTGTACGGTGGCAATCCAGTAATGTGCTTGGTCAATGAGACAGGCAACTGCCCTTTCGGCTATGTCTGCGATTTGCATCATCCGAGCGATGCGTACTTCTGCTGCCAACGAGAATTGCCAGCCTCGCCCAACACAGTTCCAAAACACTCGACTCCTTCGGGGCCTCAACTCGCGCCGTTAGCGGTTCCTGATTCGGGTACGATGCGATGCGAGTGATCCACACGCTCAGGCACAGGCGTTGTTTCGTTTTCTAGAGGGCTGCCCAGAACAAAGACGAGTAGCCAGAGACGAAAAAGGCGGTGTTCAGATCTGCGACCTTCTCTTATCACCAAACAGTTGCCCGACTGATTTTGAATGTGTGTCCAGTTTCGTATTCGGTCGATACCAGTGCTGTGCCAAAGCTGGCCCTGACGAATCGTCGCAGTCTGCTCTTCCTGAAAAGTCGAATACAAAACGACAAGAGCAATCGAAGAAGCAGAATTCAGGTACGTCCCATGTCGGAACAGTGCATCATATGTGTGTCTGAGAAATGTCCATTCAGGCCTGTCGACTGAGTGCCCACCCGGTCAAGTCCCCTATCGGGATCCAGTCGTCAACGAGACCTTCACGTGCGCGGCCAATCATTTGGACAGTTGTCCTGGTGGATATTTCTGCCAATGGTCTGAGCAAAGTGGCAAATTTTTATGTTGCGGTGTGAACGGGGGTGAGCAATTGGATCGGACACTGGGGATTAGTTTTGTGCTACTCCTTCATTTTCAGGTTGCCCAGCTCGGGCAGTGGCCCACGTGAGTCCCACCACTGGTGAAGTACAAAAGTGCAGTCATCCGTCGGACCACTCCTGCCCACCCGGTTATGCCTGCCAGCGTTCAGTCAATAGTGCATTCATATGCTGTGCTGGTGGGCACGGTGCCCCGGCCTTACCACGACTGCACCCAGTGTCATCGATCGAAAAGATGCAGAAGCTACCGACGCCAGAAACGAAGACTTCTGTTCCCATCGCCACACCAGTACAAGATGGTCAACTCTGTCCTGTCGGGCAGCCGTTGCCTGAACCCGGATCCGCTGGTCGGTTCAAACCTTGTTCAGAGAACATGCGGTGCCCGGACGGTTATCAGTGCTCGCCATCGGTCATAGGACCAGTATGTTGCTTGAAGCCTGGTACGTCACGTGACATTGTTTTGTCTCTGAGTCGTACTGCAGGGGTGCCATAGAGACAGGAATCTTAGATGAATGCGACCACATCCAGCCGTCATCATGAGGCCGCTTACTTGCTCCCTTGCCTTTACCATTGAGTATGCCCTTCCTTGCGCTGACTCGGCTGCAGCACGACAGAACCTTCTATTCAAGTTTTGCGAGCCAACCGAGCGGTGTTCACTTGTTTTCAGGCAAAGTATGCGAGCTGTCAGAAGAGCCTGGCTCATCTTCGTGTCCAAATGGGACCACCGTGTCGTCGGTCATTCGTTACTATTTCGACGTGGCCTCGGAGTCGTGCAAAGCATTCACATACCATGGGTGCGGAGGTAATCTGAACAATTTTGCAACAGCGGGCGAATGCGACATGTTCTGTTCGACAGGTATGCACTGACCGCTTTTTAGTCACGGTTGCCTTCAGCGATCTCTTCAGGACAGTGTCCACGCGGACTGCCAGTGCGAGTCAATGGTAAAGCTCAACAATGCCATAGGGCCGATGGACACTGCCCTACTGGATACGAGTGCACAACTCCCGCTTACGGCTCCACTTCAAAGTCCATTTGCTGTCCGACACCCGGTTAGCCATAGTTCGACTGCGTATGTTTGTGCGACTAGCCCGCTGTCCTTTCTAGTCTTGATCTGCAATTTGAACCCTCTGGTGGGCCAGCCGTGTGTCTCGAATTCGCCCAATGCCTCATCGGTCACCCGTTTCCATTATCATCCAACACTTCGCACTTGCCGCACATTCTCCTATTTCGGCTGCGGCGGTAATGCCAACAATTTCGAGACGTTCGACGAGTGCCGCACGTTCTGCTCAAGCGTTCAGTTCGGTCAGCCAGTGGCCCCAGACATGCCCGCCCTCATCAACACTACCCCGCAACCAGTAGTCACAAATCCACCACCGACCGCGCCCACAACGCAGGCCATCGAGGAATTTCGGTGCCCCGTTTTCGGACAAGTACTGCATAGCGACCCGGCATTCCGTGCGTGCCTGCCAGCCTCGATTCATCCCTGTCCCGATGGCTTCACTTGTCAAAAAGCCGTGAGGGCCAGCGGCGATATTTCGGAGAAGTTTGTCTGCTGCGGGCCTCCAACTGGTGTCCTGCGAAGTAAGCCACTATGTTCTGGCTCTGACTAATTAGCTAACTCTGTTTGGCCAGGTCAAATATGTCCTAACGGCACCGACGTGTACGTGAATCCGCTGGCCAAGCAGCCAACGGTCTGCAACCCGGCGGACGCAGAAGCGTGTCCGAAGGGATACGGGTGCGTGCTGAGCAAGTTCATGAGAACGTTCTACTGCTGCGCCACATCGGCAGTCCATCGTGCCCTGCTGGTCGAACCACCACCTCAGCACGCCGGTCATTTGTTTAATACAATGGAAGGTAGGAGCGAGTGATGACTGGGTCAAGTCAGCCATTGTTTGTCTTTTCCAGAACTCGAACCCGAATGTCCACCCGGCAAGAAACCATTCCTCTATCCTCGCACGACCAAGCCTTTGGCCTGCATTCAACCGACTTCCGTCTGCCCGGCCGATCACTCGTGCACCCTTTCCACGAATGCCAACACTTATCTCTGCTGTTCGGACAAGGACACTTCGGGCAAGCGTGCTGGAACCGTTCGGGAAATGTGAGCCCTGACGAAATTACTTTTCAGAAGCGTCCACCCACGTGCACCCACATTCGCGTAATTTCTTGCCACCGAATCCGTTATTTCTACAGAGAGGGGTCATATTGCCTCCTTTCACTGCCTCTCTAAACAGCCGATCCCCTTGGCTCGCATCAGCCAGAGCCCCTTTGGGTCAATGGATACCGACGGCAGGTAGCCCTGCGTTCTCAGCCCAGGTCCATAGGTCTGACAACCTCATTTCAGATGAAGCTGCTCAATGGCCCGACCGAAGCGCAACGTTCGAGAGCGAGCCGTTGCTGCCGTATGGTCAAGTGCACGTGTTGAATACTGAAACTGTCCAACAGCCATTTTCGTTGCCATTAGAAATCTTTGTTCCCAATCGAGTGTCCGAAGCGGCTGTAGCCGAGCCAGTCCAATCGATACCGTGTAACGTATCGGAAAGTAGGAAGTGGCATTTTCGATTCCTCACTCGTCTAAACTGCCAGTTTCGTTCCAGAAAAGCAGCTTGGAGAAGAATGTTGCGCTCACGAGCAGTGCTTGTATCACTGTGGTAACTACAAGGGACAACGATTCTGCGTGTGTCCGCGCCATCGTCTCCTCGATTTGACCCACAGCCCACCAAAGTGCTGTAAGTGATCGCCAAACTGTCCTTTGCTGTAGAAGGGCCCTAATGGACAATATTATAGCATCTAGCTGCAGCAAGTACAGATTGAAAGGATTTTGCTTACCCGAGAATCCAGAGGTCAATGCACCTGTGACCACGGAACGACCGAAGAAGTCAGTTTATCGACGACGCGCCCCAGCAAGAGACATATCGCGTACTTTCACCCGCAAACGTGCAGTGCGCACATGACTGTAGGTCTGCTAGTGGTTGCGGTGTGGTGGTTACTCACATTTACGTGTTTGACGGACACGGTATGTACATAAGTCGTGTCTAGTTATGGTGTGACGGAATGACCGATCTGTGGTGCTTGGCATCCTATCTTATCCGCGACCGCACGACATTGCATAACTCAGACAGACGGCATGCAGACAAGGGAATGAGCGGCCCAGAATTTACCATATGCTGTACTCTACAGCACGTAAAGGTACCCGAATTTCTGTAACATTTGCGGCTTTTCCAAGAACTACAGTATCTTATGCGTCAAAAGTCGGCCCGAATGAATAAACCTCCAATGAGACTGACGATAAGTCAAAATCGGTGAGATGACTGTTTAGAGCACATATGAATGTCTTGATGAGGTGCGGCCAGTGTCGCCAAGTATGCGTGCGGGCAGGATCGACTTCCTCGTCTGTGTAATTCATCTGGGTCCGTATTAGTGGCGGGAGTGCCACCATGTCTTCCAACATGGTCCATGGCTGAAACATCATCCTGACGGGGGGGGGGGGGGGGTCCAGCTGCTGGCTCCGCTCAGCTGGTCGATTGCCAGACAAGCCTCTGCTGCTTGTGCAGTAGGTGCCTCAGTGCATTCTATGACTTGGTCAAAACCGCTTTTGTGTTTGTGCTATGAAATCTTGTGTGGCCCGGGTTGTGGCCTCGTGGCTTAAGGTGTCTGTCTCTCACGCTGGGTGCGCACTTAAAGGGAAGGGTTCGACTCCTGCCTGGGCCAAAAACCGTTGTCAAGTATGTGTTCCTTAGCCCTCGGGTGCTTGACTATGGATAAAGTGTGATGTGACATGAGTAATAAGGCTGCGAACTCCGTGGCGTGGCAATTATCAAAATACGATTACCATCAGCACCACTGTCGAAGAGCAAGTACTGTATTGCCGTTTGAGGTTGTTGAATAGTCAGGTGGGATAATCAAGTGCGCTCCTCGAAGTTGAGTGTTAAATGCTAGTGGGCCTATAATCAAAGTCCTTTACTTGTACTGCACCCGGCAAACGCGACCAAGAAACAAGTAGGCAGACCCTTAAGTGCGCCCAACCAGATCACTGGTCTTCCGTTCTTCTAAAATGATCGTGACTGGTTCTTGATGTCCTGCTTTCGTTACGACCGGGTACATTTGATAACCGGTAACCGGTGAGCACGATAGGTGTAGCAAGAGTACGGTTGTGGAAGCGTGTAGTAGAGAGAGAGAAGACCAAGGACCGACTGCTCGGGTCGGCCGACGATGAGCGACTGATCGTGAGCATAGCACAGACTTCGTTACACTGTCTTTACAGACAAATATGAGCAAGGACCGCTCTGGTCGACGACGGGAACGAAGACTGTGCCACAGTGAAGCGAACTAGGCATAAAAGGGGAACGAATCATATCGTAAAGTCGCACATCGACGACGATCCTGGGCTGACGATGAGATGTAAGCTTTGAAATCCATCGCGCTGCGTCGCGACAGGGTGCAGGCCACACTACACGACTGATAGGACTCCCTGGAACAGGCCGACTGATGTGTTTTCCAGTGATGACTCGCCGACTTTTTGAGCTGCCCGGTCCGTTCTTTATAGATAACTTTCACAGCCACGACATGATCGGCATCGACGGTGTGATTATGCTCGGCCAACCTCTTGCTTGGCGAACAAATGTCTGCGATTTTCCAAGGAGTGTCAGCGGACTTGTCCGATACCAGCGTGATGATTACACGGGATTTTCGTGGCAAAACTGGCCTCTATGGTACCATAAAGACCAGTTTTGCTACGTGCACTGCAGTGAGCCGTCAGAAGAGCAGACATCACAGTGCTTTGATACACTCCTCCAAGGACATGGTTGGCGATGAGATCTAGAGGCGCCTAGACGGCGGTTGAATGAGAGTACGAGCGTTTGCATTTGCATCGGCGTCAGTTATCGGCTTGTGTGGAAAATGAAGTAAGTCGAATAACTGGACGTACAGTACTTATCGACCCTAACAGCACTGGGCCCTACTCGCATAGCCGTAAAAGTTTCCTGCCTACAGCTATCTGCATAATAATTCGCTTTTTCAGCTTGATTGATTTTCCTGACATGATTTTGGCTAAAATTTTCAATTCGCTGGATGTTCAGTCTCGAAATCGATGCGAATCGGTTTGTAGGAAATTCTACGACGTAGCCACGCGTATGTATGCTTCCCATCCGTGGAAAGGCATCCAATGTGACAAAATCACGTTGGTTATTTCAGCCTGGTGTCGTTTTTCGGATGTGCTATCGGACTGTGTAAGACACTGGCTGCTGATAGGGTATTGAGGGTTGGTCCGGTGGTCAAAACCTCGAGTCCCAGGTAGTTCGGCCCGCTGGTTTGTTTGCGAAGGATAACTCTGGTCCTAGCTCGAGGTCAGAATTAGCCCGAGGATGAGTGTTTTCACGCCGCATAGGCCAAGTGGACTAGGCTCGGACTTTTATCACTCGGATTTGGCCTTATTACAGAGGGGTGGGGTCTGCCGCACTGCACCGAACCCTTATCTTATTTCAGGAAAACGTGACATTCGATGGCAATAATGTGCGAATCACGATCCTGAATCGAAGCAACGAAGACGATTACGGAGCCAAACGTCGTCAAAAATGGTTCGCTGTACTTTTATCCAATATACTCGACAAATTTGTGTCATTCGTTGCCGTTCTCGAGATACACAATGCCGAACTGAATTCCGATGCACTGGAGACATTATTGAATTACTGCCATCGTATCGATTTGCTGAAAATTCTCGAATGCCGATTCAACTGCGCTCAGGCCGGTCTTGTCACCCGATTTTTATCAGCTTATGGTCCAAAAATGGTTGCGGCTGGCAAATGTGGATGCAGAGTGAGATAATATACTGTAGTGCCATTAGGATTTGTGCAAATTTAGTGTCTGTGATCTGGTACATGAGGCTCTGTGCAAGTAAAATGGCGTATACACGATAGGTGCAGTGAGTTCCATCGAGCCTTGGTGTCCGAGTATTCGTAACCTGTTTTTCCAATTGACTTCCTCAATCCTAAACGCTTCCGTCACAGCATTTCGAAATGAACCGAGATCATTTTTCCCAAGCTTTCGTATCGTTACAGGCTCGCGGTTAGTCGCGGGCGATCGGGGGCTGCACGTGTGTTTATTTAGCTACCGTTCGGATTCCGGTGGCGGTGGACTACTTGGACGCGTAATCTCATTGACCAACAAACCTCATTCGCTTCATCGCAATCGGTGCCGGCGCCGGAAGTTGATCGGCTGACTGCTACCTGGCCACGAGAATGGAGGTAGATGGGCACTTTTCTAATGCGATTGCCTAACGACTGGTTTGTGGATGAAAGGACGATCGTGCATTTGATAAGGGGTCGATAATGGACATTCTGGTGTGCCTGCTTATCATTGCTCTTTCGATCGAGTCGGGTGCGTCCTTGATTTATCACTGAATGCTGAGTTTGGCAAATCCAGCAGTACGCATTTTTAGAGGCATCGGCCATTGGTGCCAACCGCTTATGGACACTGCAGTTTCGGCATCGCTCGTCGAATCGGACAACGTGGTCGTTAGGGGAGTCGTGCGACCCGTGGGACATGCGCTGGTACCCTGTGCCCGGGGAGCCCCAAAAGTTCGCCTATTGCCATCGCCAGTCAAGGTAGCCAGTTTCGGATGTGTTATCTGGTACGCCCTGTAACTGACTATTGCTTTAGGAGAATAGTGGCCGACTCATGTGCGACTGTGAATGGGATACAGAAACTGTTCGACGAGGCATATCAACAGTGCGTCATGCCATCTGGCGGCATTTATAAAGCCCCCGGGCTGCCAAGTATGCTCGCCGAAGTTCTCGAAGCTTTTCCGTTATGTCACGTCATCCATAGCCAGGCACTATGCAGAGCAATCGAGGGCTAAGGAGCGCGTAGATTAAAAATAGTTTTTAACCTGGCGAGAGTCGAGCCCTCTCCTGTAAGTGCGCACCCAGCATAAGAAGCGCCTTAACCTTAGGCGTCACTGACGAGCCCTCAGTGCTCACCAAACTCAGCTGCTTCGTCCGACAAAGAAGTCTGTTATGATTCTGGTGCTGGTCAATCGCTGGCTGACTTTTATGACCGCATTCCTGACTTGTGTCCACTCGCCAGTGACTCTGGCTTGGGAGACGCCGTAACCCACTAGGCCACGACCCGGGAAATGACGATCTTGGGCAATCCGTTTGAATGCCTCTAATTTTTAGGATCGAGTCGATTCGGGGAAGCGTGCGTGTTCAATACAGTGAGTCCTGATGCACTGCTGTCTGCTTTGTTGTTGACGCCTGGAATGTTCCAGGACTGTCTGAACAATATGTATTGCCCAGCGGGAACGTGCCTGTGCCTGGTCGGCTTCATCGATGTGGGATCGGACTGCTACACGGTGATCAACCCTGGCCAGAATGGATGTATTAGTAAGAGACAATGCGAAGCCGTCTGGCCTGGCTCTGACTGCGATGATGGTGTGTGCCAATGTCCGAAGCCGAAGGTTGCTGTGGAGACGAGAGATGGATATGTTTGCTTGGCCCCAGGTGACTGCAGGGACCGAAGGTCGGGGATAGCATTTGACAACCTGATTTTCTAGGTTCCTGTCCACTGCCCGAAGATTCCGAGGCACCATCTCCGCCTGCTCAGCTTTCCACTGTAGTCGACACAACGAGCCCTCAATGCTTGCCAAACTCCGCTGCTTCGTCCGACAAAGAAGCCTGCTATGATTCTGGTGCTGGTCAATCGTTGGCTGACTTGTATGACTGCATTCCTAACTTGAGTCCACTCGCCAGTGACGCTGGCTTATGCTGTCCGAATCGAGGTAATAATGCTTTTTATCTTTCCCCAGCTTCTAGTATGCACCCGCATAAAACATGGGATGGTAGTTGTAGTACACTATGCTCCCTATGAGTATGTTTACTTTCCAGCCTTGACTTGCATTTTGCCCAAGAAAACATCGTCGACGACGAGTACAAAAACTGTGACCCGATACTGGCACAATAGTGTGACTGGTAGCTGCGAACAATTCTTATGGGACCCGACATTCGCCGAAAGCACAGCCAACAACTTCCGCACCCAGGATCAGTGCCGGAGTTACTGCCAAACCAGTATGCACAGTCAAGGCCTTCCTTACCTGCCAGTCCTGATGCCCTCTTACTAGCCAGGTTGCAAACGCGGAGCACCCGAATATTCTGGATCGGGCAAATCGTCCAAACCCAAATCGTGCAGTGTGAACAGCGAATGCACGAGGAGTGGCAACTCGGTTTATCAATGCTCGACTGTCGGAGCCCGCCAGTTTTGCTGCCCCTCGACTGGTAGGTCTCGCCAAGAATGTCTCACGAACGTCTCCTGACACATTGCGTCTTCAGATTGGATATGCAGTCCGAACGGAGGCCGCGATTATACTCCCACGGCCACACCAGATTCAGGCCCCGCCTCCAGTACGAAAACTGGGGTTGTACGGTGGTATTACAATCCAACTTCTCACACGTGTCAGAGTTTCTCATACAAGGGCGAAGGAGGGAATTTCAATAACTTTCACACTTCCGAAGAATGCAATGCCTTCTGCGCGAGATGTAAGTTTGGCTGAACGTGCGTTATCTCAGGGGCACTCCGAAAGCCACTCACTGGCCACCACACCGCGCGTCTTTTCAGCGCTCTGCGAACGGGGAGATCCGCTCAAGGATTCCAGTGGAAGCAATCAAGCGTGCACTGGCAGCCGAGGATGTCCATCCACTTACGAGTGCCGCCAAAATGTCTGCTGTCCGAGAAAACGTAAGTGCTTCTCAAGACCAATGGTTTCCCCAGGCTTAGTCGGTCCCTTGGTTTCGTTTTCAGAGACTGTGTGCGTACAACCGAAAATGGTTGGCACTTGCACATCGGCAATCTCTCGTTATTGGTACAACGCTGCTACCCGCGATTGCGAGCAGTTCGTTTATACAGGCTGCAATGGAAATGACAACAATTTTGAGTCTTATCTGGCCTGCCAAAACTATTGTCGGGATGCAAAACGTGAGTAGTGGTCGGGCGCAGTCGAAATGCCTCATACCCTTGTTGTTAGTGCGACTGGAGTGGGATTAGGTCTGATACAGCCTCGCCTATTCCACCCGAGCAGACCCGTTGTTTCACCACGTTGTTTCAGCTGAACCAAAGTGCATTCAAGGCGAAGCGGACAAAGACTCGAGTGGCAACTACTACACTTGCTCCCTGACTAGTGGCAGCTCCAACACGTGCAGACTAAACTACGAGTGCTACTTCGATGGTTACATGTATGGATGCTGCCCAACTAAAGGTACCTGTGTTTGCTCCAGCCTGCCCTATCCCTTTCGTTGTGAACTGCTTATAGCCATGGCTTTGCACTATTGCGGATTCCTTCGAGCTTTCTGAGGTTCCTGGCTATTCTCTGTTGCTAGCAAAGGTGGATGGATGGGTACTGTGACGATAGCAGCGACTGTTTTCAGCGTGGACGTGCAGTCTGAACCGGCAAGCTGGCACTGCCTGCGTGGCCTCAACTGTGCGTTGGTATTTCGACGCGACATCCAAATCGTGTCAGACATTCACCTATTCCGGATGCGACGGCAACAGCAACAACTTCCAAACAAGGCAACAATGCGAGCAGTACTGCGGGGTTGGCGGATGCCCGTTCGGGGGCGAACCATACCAGGACTCGAACACCATGCAAAGACAAGTGTGCAATGCTCAGTCGGCCCCTTGTCCGTCTGGATACGAATGCACCAGTGTGACTGTCAGCGGCAATCCCATCAGTTATTGCTGTCCTACAAGAGGTAAGGGTGATCGAGGCTAGCAACTCGAAACGAGCGGTACCCGACGGCTGCAGGAGCCCATAGATGATACAGGCCCTTCCGATTTGTGTTTCAGCCTTCATCTGTGGCCAGTCTCCGAATCAAGGCACTCAATGCGGCACCACGTTGCAGAGATACTATTTCAGTATCGCCACCAAAGTCTGTTCGACATTTACTTACTTTGGTTGCGGCGGCAATGAGAACAATTTTGCCACTTTGAGCCAGTGCAATAACTTTTGCAGTTCTGCTGGTAAGCTATACCTGTGCATGTGATGCTAGGTTTAGTGAAGGCTAATCACGACATCACAGCTCTGCACCTTTGGTTATTTCAGCCTGTGCTCCTGGTGAAAGCGTGTTTTTGGACGCAAATACCCAAAAACCAGTCACTTGTAACATTGGCCTGCAAAGCGGGTGTCCTCCAACTTACGCATGCAAAATGGACTCATTGACTGGAAAGAATCTGTGCTGCGGTTCCAGCGACCTGGGTACGCTCTGTTTTCTCTTCCCTGTACTTGAACCACATGTGCATGCATTGCAGGCGTGTGCCCGTCTCGAGAGAGAGCTTATGTCGAAGCTTTGTCCCAAGCAGCGCGTGAATGCCAGCCCGGGGTCGCTGGCACTTGTCCTATCAATTACTTGTGCCGTGCAAATCAAGCCAAGAATCGTTACTACTGCTGTGCACCCGACTCCAAAGGTATGCTGGAAGGCGCCCAGGCTATCAGTCGATGACCATCTTATCATTAAGCTTTATGCCCGAGCGGAAGGGCCGCCTACCGAGACTCGTTGACCCACCAGCCTCAAACGTGTTACATGAACACGGCCTCGAAATCCTGCCCCGCTGGCTACGTCTGCCAATCGAACATTGGGGGAATGTCGCAGGGATTTTGCTGCAGCTCTTCAGGTAAGCGGTGTAAGCCCGGTCATATGTCCTTGGTCCAAACCGCGTTTTAGGTATCTGCCCTGGAAATAGCGATTTTTACGCGGAATCCGGATCCGGCAAGCCTCGCCAATGTGTTTACACATCGTCCAAAGATTTCAGCCAGTGTCCACCCGGGTACGGTTGCAAATTGCCGCCTGGTTCTTCGAGCTCAACGGCTGGTTACTGCTGCAAGTTGCCAGCACCACCCGCTTCGGGTAGAACCCAGTGACTTTCAGTGAGTGAGCAAATAGTGATGGATCGTACCTTGCAGCTGTGTGCATTGGTACCAAAGCGGTCATTGAGAATGGTAGTATCCGGGCGTGCGCTACAGGTCAACCGTGTCCGAACGGATCCGTGTGCACTCCTTACGCCATCAATGGCCTGTCTTATTGCTGCCAGCAGACGACAATCAAGAACAGGACTCCACCAGTCGAGAGGGCAAAAAGATCGGACGGGTGCCCGCCCGGAACCTCCGTTTTAATCACAAATGGAATGGAGAAAACGTGCGACCTGATCAGTGCTGAGAGCTGCCCATCAGGGTTCTCGTGCCAGTATAACAGAGAGCAGAGGCGTTATCAATGCTGCGGATCCAAATCTGCGGAAAAACTGCCTGGTCCTACTCCTTCGGCTCCAGATCCTGCTCCAGTCTCGACTACTAAAAGTAGACATCCTTTAGCGGTGATCTCCTAGCTTGTTATTGATTCATTTTCACACTAGATGACGGCTGCCCCCCTGGTCAAATTGCAGCGGCTGAGAACACTCGCGAGCTACGATTATGCACTTTGGGCAACCCGGAAGAATGCCCTGTTGGCTATGCGTGTCTTTTTTCGAGCAGCATGCGGCGGAGCCAATGTTGTGGACTGAATGCAGGTACGCAGTACGCTCTATGGTTGTGACAAGGCGCATAGCCGCAGTAGTTTTGTTACCCAATGACAGGCTGTCCCGAGCGATCAGTGGCGTTCATCGATAGTTCAACGGGCCGTCCGCAGGAATGCGAAGGAGACAACCAGTGCCCGGCTGGGTTCACATGCAGGTCTGCGTCAAATGGCAACGTGCTCTGTTGCTCCACCAATGAACGGGCCACGCCAGCTACCCCCTCCACGACGCAGACACCACCTACTCCACCTCCTACTACTACTAGTTAGTTAAAGAGAAGCGAGTGCTGCTGATTTCCTTGCTGAGCGCAGTCTGTTTTCAGGGCCTCTCGACAACTTGTGTCCTGGTGGTCGAGCATTGGCAGATCCCGATCAGAACGGGTCACCAAAACGGTGCTCTGAGGCCAGCAGCTGTCCTAGCGGATACGAGTGCTTACCGAGCAAGCGTGGCCCGATTTGCTGTCCTAATAGACGTAAGTGTGCCTAGAGTATGTATCAGGCATGTTCATACGAACGGCCGTTAGTGTCCTGTAATCCCAGTGTAGAGGCTCGACTGGCAATCGATCCTCTGCGCGGAGCCAGCAGCTGGGAGCGTCACCCGTCAGGGTGATGTTTCAGCCATGGACTAGGTCGGAAGACTTTGTTGGCTGCCCTGATTCAAAAGCTCGTCGCTCCCTCCAGTATTACGGATCAAATCGTATTACACCAGCCCGCACTTTCCATCCAGCCTAACCTGGCCTAGTGTTTCAGTCAACGTGTGCAACTTACCAATGCACAGCGGCGGGTCGCACTGCAAGCAGTCGAGTCAGCTGTACTTTTACAACATCAAGGGTGCAATCTGTCAGCAGTTCACATACAGTGGATGTGATGGCAATGACAATCAGTTCGCCAACGTCATCGATTGCGATAACTACTGCGGAAGGGGTATTCCATGCTTACACAATACAAATGAAGGGCCCTGCAGTGCATGCAATGTTTCAGGAGTGTGTCCCAAGGGCGAGCCGGCGCGTTCTGGTGGCTCTCCACGATACTGTACCGCAGATGGGGTTTGTCCGATGGGCTACGAGTGCATGTCACCAGTGTACGGCCCCGTTGAGAAGCAGATTTGCTGCCCATCTAAAGGTAAGGCTGCATGCTTGGCCGCAGTTTACAGTGAGTCGAGGCCGTAAAGTTTCAGCTTCTGTCTGCTCGGCGCCGTCGACTGCCGGCATCTACTGCAATGAAGGCCAATCTGACTATGGCATCGGAGGTGTGACGAGATACTTTTACGACGGTCTGCTCGACTCGTGCAGACAATTCCAGTACAGAGGATGCGGTGGTAATGGGAATAATTTCCTTACCATGGAAGAATGTCTGGCATTCTGCTCGACGACGAAAACGAGGCCTTCTCACGTGCCTGTTGATATCAGTGGTGAGCATCTTTTCGTATTTCATGTCGCCCATAAGCAAGCATCCATGCCTTTCAGAAGTGATATCCCGATCAGTCTTGAAATGCCTGACGCCGAATAGTGCGCCGTTTGTGCCTGCTGGGGAGTCGTCACCAATGCGCTGCCGATTAGGTCAAACTGGCCCTTGTCCTCGAGGCTATGCGTGCCAGTATGGTGGTGTGCATAACGTGTACATATGCTGCAGTGTCTCGACGAACACTGCCACAGCAGTTCCGACTCCGAGTAAGGCGCTGCCAACTTGCAGGTTGTCCGATTCTTATGCTGGTCGTGCTTAGGAGGATTCTGTCCGAGAAATGCCATCACTTACATCAACCCCAGGTCAAAGTTGCCACAACCATGTACGAGCTATGTGACTTGCCCGGCCAATCATCGCTGTTTGTTTTCGTCGGCCAGGAGACGCGGTTTCTGTTGCTTGTATTCAAATACGACTTCTCAAGTGTCTACAGTGGGAAGGGGCGAAACGGGAGGTATGTGCCCGCTGAACTGATTCGACACAGCTTCGAGATTTCACCAATTTCAGGAGACTGTCCTGCTGGTCTCGCACCATATGTGCCCGCGGGGTCACACACTCCGCTGCTATGCGCATTGGGCAATAGGATAAGTTCGAATTCGGCCTCGGAACCATCGTGTCCAATCGGATATGGCTGCGCTTACTCCCCTAAGTTGCATCAATACGTGTGCTGCGGACGGGTGATTGCAGCTGACCCACGCGGGAAAGTAGCCGAGATGGGAAACGGTAAGCTAATCTGGTCATGCATTTCAACTCGCATTTCAAAGACTGCCCTCATCTTCAGAGCACGCACGAGGATGCCCTCGGGGTCGACCGTTCATCTACCCCGGCACAAACAGTCCACTGGCCTGTCCCGGTCCGAAAAGTGCCCAGTGCCCTCGTGGCTACACGTGCGAGCAAAGTGCCACATCCAAGGAATATCAATGTTGTTCGAGTTCGTCGTGGCGTCTGGCAATGAGTGGCCAGCAAGCCACAAATGGCACAGAAGACACTGACGGACATGAACAAGCCACTAGTGCAAGGACAAGGACGACCATAGCGACGACCACAACAACAACGACATATCCTTGGACTCTAGGGTCGGTTGAAGAGGAAGGTGGTCCCGATTTCTTCGATCTGTACCCTCCAGTTGAAGATGAGCTCGCGTCGGCGTCCGGGTATCATCCGCTCACATGCGACATCACGAAACGTAGGAGCTAGATTCTTGCCCTGACTGGGCTTTCAAACATGCTTTTTCAGGCAAGTATTTGGGCGAGGAATGCTGTGCGGACGAGCAATGCCCGTACGGATGCAGAACGCATAGGCGCAAGAAGATGTGCCTTTGTCAAAGCCATATGATTTTGGACATGACCAGGAAACCCTTCAGATGCTGTAAGTTCTTTGTGCGAGTCAGATCACTGGGTCACTGACAGCTTTTCAGCCCCCACGTGCTGGGCGTGGCGAGATGGTGGAACGTGCGTTCGACACCCGGCGATCGATGATGATTTACGACTGAGTTCGGCCAGACGAGCACGATAGGCGCTGGTCAAGGACTTGTTGAGGGGTTGACACGGTTCTTCTGTCATGCTGCACTTGTTGTGTGTTGCATGTCTGTCTTGTCTATGACTTTCAGGAAGTGTCGTAAGCGGCACTATTCTTCTTGACCATGACATTTGTCTTGTTATTCATTTTTGCAAATATATTTTGTGACAAGTTTAGAAAGTGTTCATTGGTCAAACAAACGTTAATCGCAGCTTTGGCCGTAAGAATAACTGTGCCCCCCATCGTGATTGGTGTTTGTACTTCTTATTGCTTGGATATTTTTTGCGCTACTACATGGCGTTTTTAGTTTCTTAATTTCGTGAGTTGCCTCGTTTGACAGCAGCCGGTCGTCGGCAGCTGGTTTTCGGGATCTGGGAGGGCGAGGAATGAGTGGGAGGTTAGATATTTTTAAAAGTCAATAGTGGCGGGGGCTCGGAGTGGTACTGGGTTGTTGGTATTGGACAATACCACTTCCGACGGCAGGCCAGGAATTGGGGCGGTGAGCTTCATCCATTGTGTGCTGTAGGCATTTGAGATCCCGCCTGATCCGTTTGCTTTCATGTCCGTCGATCGGCGTTGACGCAGCGGCCAGTTTTATATGCTAACTTATGCACTAGGATTCGGGGCGCAGTCAGTCAAGTTAGCCGGCACGGTACCGGAAAGCGTTTGAAATAGTTTTCAATACAAAAGCATTGTAAATGTGGCCGATGAGGAGTTTGGCAATTCTGTTTTCGATTGCTTTATTTCGAGTATTTGAGGGTAAGTGCACTATTTGATTTTGGCTTTGAGTAAATGCCAGTGTGGAAATGCGACTCGGCACCAGGCATCTAAACCACGCTCAGTCGACCGCGGACTTATGCCTAGCCGAGTAGGTACTCGCTAAAAAGTGGTTCCGCCTCGACTCATTTTCTGACCTTTACCACTCGCTGACTCGAAAAAACTTTATCGGCTTGAGACAGTGCGTTCATTAGACCCTGCTCGAGTGCTAGCCGATTAGCGATGTTCTATTAGCCATCACTGCCAAATATGGATACTTATCGACGTGGACCCCTTATGGCTATTTTGCTTTCCATTGTTTTGCTGCCGAGTAGGTCTTTTTATGGGTTTTAGTGTGCGCTGACAGAAGACGACATTGACTAGGAAATGAGCGCCAACCGTTTTGACTTGCTGCTCAGCTTTGACTTGAAGTAGCCTTGGAAAGGAGTCCTCTTGTATCCACTGCCCTCCTAGAAACCCAGCAAGTGTGGGAGAGTAAGGACATTCAAGTCGAGTCAAAACACTCGACTTCAGTGGGGCACACGTAATTGATGTGCTTGTGAACAAATTCAATGTCATCTATTGACAAAGCAAAGGCAGCTGAACGAGCCCTTGCATATGAATGCGGGTTGCAGAGGTGGGTGGCAAAGTTATGCAGCCTAAACACCACGTGCCTGTGTGTGCACAGGATGTATTGTGACAGAGGACATTGTGAGCTGGAACATGAGAACAACAACTCACTCGAGTGTGTTCTTTCAGTTGTACAAAGTTCACGGGCTTTCGCTGACCTTCCTGACCGAGTCCCCAATAATGCCACTCATTATCGACTGCCGGGCGAATCTTGTCCCGGCCACGATGTCAAATGGTATCCTGTGGAAGAAGATCCGAGAAAATTTCTGTATTGCGATCGCAGAACGAAGTGAGCGAGAATAGATTGGAGAAAGTACGATTGTAAGCCCGAGGTTTCAGGAAGTTGGTTGAGGACATGTGCGCCAGTGTGAACAACGTGGCTAAGATATTCGATGAACGTTTCCAACGTTGCGTCATGCCAGCACTGGGGAAACAAAGGACGCCTGGAGTGCCAAGTAAGGAAATACAAAAACCGTTTCTCTATGTTTATTGCTAGAATCCACTATGTAGAATCGTCGTCATTTGGCGAACCGTGCATGTTCAATACGGTAAGCAAAAAGTTCTAGTCTTGTTTTTTATTCCAGGCAAGTAGTTCTTTGTCAGGACTGTTTGAACAACATGTATTGTCCGAGTGGAGTGTGTCTCTGCGTTGCTGGTTTCATCGACTCGAACCAGGCTTGCGTCCCTGGTAAGCTGGATGAGCATGGACACTCCAGGCCTGCTTGAGTGCTGTTTTACTTTAGCCGTCGGACCGGGTCAAGGACGGTGCGCTACTGATGCTGAATGCCGCGCTTACTGGCCAACAACAAAGTGCACTTCGGGAAGATGCGAGTGCGTTAAGCCTCCCGACTTGACCACTGGCTACGAGATAACTCAGTTCGGATATGGGACGAGCGAAGGCTTCGTTTGTCTGATCTACGCGACGGGTACAAATCCTCGATGTGAGTGAGACACATACCAGCTGTCAGGGGCTGCAATAACCAGCAGTCTTCCTTGCAGTCTTCTGCCCGCTGCCGATTCCTTACAATGTTGCCGAGACGGACAAATGGGCTGCGGCCAATACTGCTGGTCCGGCAATGTTCATTGACACTGGCGCTGACGCAGTCACGTGCACTTCGGCCACGTCGAATTGTGTGAGCGGCACCCAAGATTGGTCGGATATGGCCATCTGCATACCGTTCACTCCAACTCCCACGCCCGCATCCGCCACAGCCTTTAGATGTTGTCCGAATCGAGGTTTGTCCCGAGTAGGAACCTGATGGTGAGCTACCAACTCAGTTTGCTTTCAGCTCACACCTGCATGCAGCCGCGCCCCACTGCCGCTGCTGCAACAACTGGCGAACCTCGCTACTGGTACAACCAAGCAACGGGCACGTGCGAGTCGTTCTTCTGGGATGGACTGCAACCGTTCGCCAACAATTTCAAGACGCGTGAACACTGCATGACCTTCTGTGGCGGAAGTAAGCTGGTCATTGTCCACATCTCGTCTAAGCTCACGGCCACCTCCCCTCGGTTTAGTATGTCAGCGTGGCAACACCGTTGTGTCGAGGAACGGACAACCAGAGTCGTGCACGGGATGCGCCTCGCCAAAAACGTGCCAAACTGTTGCGAGTGCTGGCCGCCAGATCTGCTGTCCTACTTCGGGTAATTGACTCGGAACAGTGGCTTTTGGTCTCGTAACCAGTCGATGTCCATATTCCAGCTTCCATATGCACTACGAATGGCGGCCGTGCGTTCGCCGCCACAGAAACAGGAGTAACAGCCGCGACTCAGGCTACGGGCGTCGCCTTGGTAGCTGTGGAACGTTACGTCTTCCGACCAGGAACAGGGGGTACAACGAGGGGTTGCGAGGCTGTAAGTTACACCGGATGGGGTGGTACGTACAACAATTTCGCCACACTGACCGAGTGCCAAGCCTTTTGTCTCGCCTGTAAGTAGTCGCTGGCAAGTGCCAAGCCGCGACATGACTCCTTCATCCCCCTTTAGCCGTTTGCGAACGAGGCGACCCATTGAAGGATGCGAACGGACAGAACCAGCAGTGCGGTCGAGGCTGCCCGACAACCTACGAATGCAGGAACAATATCTGCTGCCCCAAGAAACGTGAGTCAGTTTGTGACACCCCAGGCCTGCGCACACTCACCTTGTCGGTACATTTGTTCAGAAACCGTCTGCGTCCAACCACGGCGACCAGGCTCGTGCACCCAAAGCATACTCAGGTACTGGTACAACGCGGCCACTCGCGACTGCGAACAATTCAGTTACACCGGGTGCGGCGGCAATGACAACAATTTCGAGTCTTACCAGACCTGCGTCACCTTCTGTCGCGAGGTCAAGCGTAAGTAGCCCAAGAGGAGCCGAAATGGAAAGCCTGTACTGACCTCCGCTTCAGCTGAGCCCCAGTGCATCCAAGGCGTTGCTGACAAAGACTCTTCCGGCAACTTCTACACGTGCGCAGTGAGCGGAACAGTCAGCAACTGCAGGCCCAATTACGAGTGCTATTTCGATGGCTACTCGTTCGGATGTTGTCCCCAGCGAGGTTGGATTTGATGCCTCGATGTCCCCTACTCTGTTGACCCCGCAGTGTTTCAGCTTACACGTGCAGCCTGTCGCGACAAATCGGCACGGCTTGCGTGGCCCCGGCCACACGATGGTATTACGACACGACGACCCGTTCTTGCCAAACGTTCACCTACAATGGCTGCGATGGCAACAGCAATAGTTTCATCAATCGACAAGAATGTGAACGCTATTGCGGAGTTGGTGGGTGCCCGTACGGAGGAGAGCCGTACCGGGAACCTGCCGGTGCCATTCGAGTGTGCAATGCGGGAGTGGCGTGCCCGACTGGATACGCTTGTAACACGGTCGGCATCGGCGGCAGCTCGCTGAATTACTGTTGTCAGACTCGAGGTATGTCCAGTCGACGACCGCCACCACCAACCCCACACGCTTTGCTCTTTAGCTTACATATGCCAGCAGTCTCCGGTCCAAGGCTCAGCTTGCGCTGCCCAGCTGCAGCGCTATTATTTCAACATTGCCACGCGGCAGTGCACCACGTTCACTTATTTCGGCTGCGGAGGCAACGAAAACAATTTCGCCACTTTGAGTCAATGCAACAACTTTTGTGGATCAGCCGCCTGTTTGGCCGGTGAATCTGCTTACGTCGATCCGAACACCAACAAGCCGTTGAACTGTAACCCGGCAGCCACCAATACCTGCCCGACCGGGTACAGCTGTCGGTCGGACACATTGCTGAACACGAACGTGTGCTGCGGATCGAATGACATGGGTAAGGGCTAGGATGAGCCACGACTCGAGTGCTTAAGCTGCTCTGTTCAGGAGTGTGCCCTGCTGGCGAACGGGCCTATATCGAGGCGATGACCATGGCCGTTCGGGAATGTCAGCCGAGCCTGGTCTCCAGCTGCCCCAATAACTACCTCTGTCGTCCGAACAGCCAGAGGAATCGGTACTACTGCTGCGCCACAGCCGCATCGAGTAAGTAGACCTCTGCCTGCTGGGTTGCCTCCTAACATAAGGCGTATGGGAAGGTCGAATTAATGTTCCCTGTGTAACCAGGGTCGGGAGATCGATACCTCCCCTGGCATGGAGACGTCAACTTCTCTGGTTGATCTTTCTATGGCAGGAATAGTCGCGAGACTTGCCTTCCCAGAGACTTCGGTCTCGACAATCTCCCGCCTGGGTGTGTATCAGCCTCGCACACGGATCACGCTCTTTTTGTCATAGGCATCTGCCCGGCTGGCAGGGCCGTGTATCGGAGTCCCGACACCAACCAGCCATTGGCCTGTTTCGTCAGCACCATCAACCAGTGCCCGTCCGAATACTCGTGTCAGCCGACCACGGTCGGCCAGTCTCAAGGATATTGCTGCAGTATCAACAGTAAGATGAGACAAAGGGGTCGGCAACAGGAGTTCCTCAGTGATAATTTCAGCCCTGTGCCCCAATGCGGGCGAATACTACAGCGAGCCGAGCACGCAACAGCCGAGACGATGCACTGTTCAAGTGGGAGGGTTCAATCCGTGCCCCACAGGGTACATATGCGCGTCCAACAACCCGATGACACCCACGAGTGGCTACTGCTGCCGGACAGGAGTCTCGACGAGTAAGCACAGAAATCAGTCTGGCAGGCGGGCCAGTTGACCATTGGTCATTTCTAGACGTGTGCTTGACGGGCCAGCCTTACTTGGTCAACGGTATAGCCAATCAGTGCATACCCAATCAGGCCCCCTTCTGCCCGGTTGGCTACTCGTGCACTGCATCGAGCACAGGCGGTATCTTCTACTGCTGTACAACGACTGGCAGGCAAGGTGCGAACTGATGGACCTCCCCGCGGCACCCCCGCTCATCTTTGCTCGTTGTAGACGGATGCCCGGCCGGCGCGAACGCGTTTGTTCCAATCGGATCGGCCACTGCGCAAGTTTGCTTCGGTCCAGCGGACACGACTTGTCCTGCAGGCTACAGTTGCCAGCTGTCACCCACCCTGAACCGATATCAGTGCTGCAGTGGAGGAATATCAGGCAAGCTAGTGGAGCGTGCAATGATAGAACGCGGACAGACTGAGCTGGTTTAGGGACTGACGGATGCCCGGCTGGCATGGTGGTGTACAGGGAGCCAGGCACGGCTGTGGTCAGAGCGTGCACTTTCGGCGGCAACCAATGCCCATCTCCGTACAGCTGTCAGGCGGCGACCACGGGTAGCTTGCAATGCTGCGGCTTGAGCGGCGGTAAGTTGGAAAGCAATGCCATGGCCGCTGTCTGCCCTGCATAAACCCTGTTTGCAGGTTGCCCAGCACCCATGGTGGCTGCTATAAACCCGAGCACAGGTCAGCCACTGGTGTGCACTGCAGGCGTAGCGTGCCCGTTCGGATTCCAGTGCTTGCAGTCGAGCACAGGTGCCCTGACGTGTTGCGGGACGGGAACCACCTCGCCCAGTAAGTACACCACACCCGGGCGTTGCCCTCTCCCCAACACTTGTTCTATTGCAGCCCCGGCACCCAGAGTTGCTCGTTGCCCGTTCGCCGGTCAGACCCCGTACATAGTGCCGGGCAGTGGTCAAGCGCAGACGTGTCGAGTGGGAGTGCTGACGTGCCCTGGTGGATATCAATGTTTGAACGGAGGCGATGGGTTCGTGTGCTGCACCGCCCGTCAGACTGGTGGAGGTACGACATTGCCAGGGGCATGCCCGGCTGGTTCGTCCGCGTACGTGAACCCAGTCACGAATCAGGCTCAGACGTGTTCCAATAGTTTCGTCCGCTGCCCGGTCTCGTATCAGTGTCGATATTCTAGCGCCTTGCGGAACTACTACTGCTGTTCTCTCGTTAACACGGGCCTAGTGGGAGCAGGTACTCGATGATTACCATAGTTTGCTTGTGCTAACGACGTGCTTGCTCAGAGTCGTGCTGCCATACATGTGCCCGTCTGGGGTCCCTTTCCGACGAGTCCCCCACACTGGAACCCGCGCGCCTGGCAAGCCATGGCGAGTGGGAGAGAGTAATCGATCTCCCCTGGTTGGGAGGCGTCAACCCATCGGGCTGATGCTTCAGCCGCAGGTGTAGTCGCAAGAATTTTGCACCTTCGACTTGGGTCGGTAACCTCCTTCCCCACCAGTCAGGGCCAGTGAGGTGCACACATCTGCACTCATCCCACCTTCACCCCACGCACATGTATGCAGCACGTTTCATGCATCTTATGTTTCGGGCTAGTATTCAGTTTCTGTTGCCTTTTCCTTTTTTCGCTTCGTTTCATTCGACATGGTCAGACGAGAGCACGTCGGCGCAAACTAACGGAGGGTGTCCAGTCGGAGAAGCACCATTCTTCCCGCAAGGAAGCACCGAGCCAGCCGACTGCGACAAGGACAAAGAGTGTCCTAGCGAATACACGTGCACGAGGGGAGTCGACTCGGACAAGTCCATCTGCTGCCGACCACTGGCCACTCGTACGGACAATGCCAGCACCAGCAACCTGAATGCCGAGGCAGAACAGCAAGGCGCCGACTCTGAGAACGGTTCATACAGCCATTTTGTTTTGCATTATGTCTATGGCTGGGGGGACTGACATGAGAGGGGTGCCAACAGAGATAATGCCCTTTCATCTTGCAGGTACGACGGGCCAGTGTTGGGGGACGTGCACGCCGGGTGCTGCCAATAGCTGCATTCGAGGCTACGCATGCCAGCAGGTGGGCGCGCGGTACCTGTGCTGCCGAGCAGTTGTGGCGGCACCCGTCGCTGGCGGACAAACCTTGGCTCAGCCAGTGCCACGGCCGGTTGCTGGAGGTGAGCGCAGGCTGTCAGTGTGGCCACTCTGACCAAGACTGTATTTTCAGGATCGACGAGTGGGGGCTGCCCTTCAGGGACGGCGTTCATGTATCCCGGCACGCAGTCGCCCCTCCTCTGCCAACTGTCGTCCACTGGTACGGGTAGCTGTCCGGTCGGTTATCAATGCACGAGAACCAGTTCTGGTCGGAACCTCTGTTGCCCGAACTAGCTCGTCAGTGGATTAGCTGCACATTGGGCCCGGCGTGGTGTCATGTTACTCCTGTGTGCACTCGATGTAACCATAGACGGACAGTCACGCTGTACTGTGCTAACTTATCAGTGCACGATTTGTTTTGCTGATATACAAATACGTTAGGCGTAATAAATTTGCATCTCATCAAGCAGTGCCAAATTTTGAATTTGGCGCTAAAATGTCATGCGAAGAAAATCTATATTTGTGGAGGGTGTGCGCGTATCCGGTGACGATCTGGGTGGGTGGATTCTCGACGTGGCAGTCGAAGGGTGTGCTTGCTTTGTGCGCAGCTGGGTCGAAGCCAAGCGAATAAGCAAACCCCGCATCATATGTTGTCTAGCTGCACTTATTGATTACGTGGCGGTAATTTGGACTGTCGGCAGGTTGGTAGAGAGCGAAGCTGCCGGTCGGCCGAAGCACAGTTTCAAGTCGTCGAGCTGAACAGTTTCGTCGTCAGACCAAAGATTGCTTGCGCACCCGACTCGTCTTCGCACTAATCTCAACAAATCAGCAATTGTTATTCGTAAGAACCACCGAACAGAATGTCCGATCCGTGCGAATGCGTTTTTAGTCACGAAGCCGCGATGCGTCGGCTATTATCCCTGGTAAGGCGGGCAGAGCAAGATTTTATTGACATCTTTAAATCGCCTTCTTTATAGCTGCGGAATTCCCAAAACTATTGCACCGATAACGAATGCATTCAGGACTGTAAGTAGCACGGCCTAGCCTTTTGCCGTTGTGCAGCATTTGCCTACGTTTTTCAGTTCCAAATCAAGATGGTCCCGTGAGCGGATTGTTCGGTGGTGGCAACACCATGTTCATGATCATGACCATGTGGATGGTGATGGCCCTGGCATTGTTCTTTCTGCGGCCACCATCGCTGCGACGTTCGCAACAAGGCAAACCACCGCCCGGTGATGACGGACAAGTGAGTTTCAGTTTCCTTTTTCGTCACGCGGGGGCAAAGTGCATCGCGCATTAGCTAGACTTGAATGTTTGTGTAGGGGCAAGATGAGATCGAGCCATCACTAAGACGGGCGCACTTACCTATTTTCGTTCCAGGGACCAAACTTGCCACCAGCTCCGCCAGTCCAATAAACGTCACTCAGATCACAACGGCAACGAATGGGATATTTAGACCCGAAATGATTCCCCCTTCAATGCTTTCACTGCATCAGATAACTGTTTGCTTTTTCGCATAATTCTTTTTTTTAAAACCCTAAATTACTATTTTGTCACAGCCGCGGCCATAGTGGGTGGTTTCTGCTTTATGCATCTTAGTCGAGGTTCATACACCCCTCGGGCAGCTTATTATAGATTAGTCTACAAAGCGGACCTTATCCTGTCGGTGAGCACTGGTGGAGGTGGGTTCATTTGATGTCGAGGTAAACATTGTACATTTATGGTCCAACAATGGCTTTGTCCGGTTACGTGTATTTATGTAAAGGTATTTATGTTTGTACTTCAAACATTGGTTTCCTTGGATGCAACAGCATAGGACCGTGCCTTCCTTATCTTGTTTTTATTAAATTGGGTATGGCACAAGCTTGTCCCCACTGACCAATACTGTCAACACAACACACACCCTCGCATCGGAGATCTGCACGAATTCGAGTCCCTGCCAGGGAAAGCATACAAGTGGCTAATAACTAACTCAAATGCAAGAAATGATTAGTCGCAATTACTTATTTCTTTTCAGTAAATTTTTCAAAACCTTATACCCGCAACCAGTCGCCACCGGACTCTCCTCGTGCGGCGCGAACGGAGTGATACCTGTGGCGAATTGATCCAAATTCGGCTTCGATCCTTTCAAGAAGGCGCCGTGCACTGGAGTGCCTGGATCGACCGACAAGCTCTGCGATAGTCCGATGCCTGATGACGATTGGGACGATGTTTTCACGTCGTCCATACTCGAATCGCCCAGAGGAATTTTCGTGGGGGTATTCGAAACCTCAACTTCGCCAGCCGCCTCCGATCCGTCTGGACTTCTCAAATCCACCACATCGCCACTGTCCGATGATAAGGTGATCTCGTCGTTCAATCGTTGCCTTTTCGTCGACGGTTCATCCTCCAATTCGGCCAAAATTTTACGACGCGTTTCTTCCAAGGCTTCGAACGACGGCGACTTGCTCGCATTGCCGAGTGCACCACGCGGCTGGCTTTGATCGTCGTCTGAAACATCGATCTTGCTTTTGACAAAATAGGCGGTAAAAAACAGAAAAATCCATACCCTCCACGATTTCCATGTCTTCCACAGAGCTCGTAGTTCCTCGACGATTTTTCGAAGATACTTTCCCGCCATTGTCCGAAATGCGTTTTCCCGTAGTCGAAGCCACAAAATCGAGAAACGTGTCTTTGCGATGTTGAGCCAGCATGGGCGGGTAGCCGTACTTGCTATATTCCTGAAACACAAGACACGAATTCACACTTGAAATTGGCTAAACTATTTTCGCTTACGTCGCGAACACCGGATGGCAAGTCGACATTGAATCCTGGATATTCGACAAAACTCTCCAAATTCAGCTCCGACATTTTCTCATCGCTTTCCTTCTCTGAAGCAGACAACATAAAATTACCGAGTGAATGATTGAAATTTACGAGATCTCACTTTGTTCATTATAGATGACTAATTTGGTCGGACTTTGACAAAGAATTCGGAAATAGCCTGGTGGATAGCCGAGGATTCGCATTTCGTAAATCCATGGTGGTACCTCGTCCGCCCGCAATCCCGTAGCTTCTCTTAATGATGTACTAAAAAGGAGAAACGAAATCAGAACTTTGAGTCTTCGAAGAGTAAAACCAATGACTAACCTGATTCGACCTGGCGAATATTTATTAAATTTTCCATCTTTTTCTTTGTGATAGCGACTAAAACAGTTGAAAAATAAGTGAAAAAAGCAATTATGACACAAAACGAAACTTACCCGTTTGGAGTACCTGCCGTTTTTTGTTGAAATAATAACCGATTTTTCTTAATTTTTGCGAAATCTTTCGGTTCCGGGCATTCGGACACGTTGTGCGAACCTTCGCAGTTGAAACACGACATTATGCGCTGCTCGGCACTGAAAAATATGTTACTGTAACCAGATCGATCAGATCAGATGGTGGTTTTTTTGTGAATCAGATCGATTAAAGATAAGATTGACGAAAAGTACTTACCGTGGCTCGTCGGCGGGGAAAACATCGGCAAATGACGTCGTTTCTGATACTGATATTTCAAATGCACTTTTGAATCTAAAAAAACCGATGTTTGTACGAGAGAGAAGGGGCTGCCGAGGACAGGGTGCTCATCCAGAGGAGCCGGGGACAGGCTCGGCGAGGTAGAGGAGGTATAGAATTAGCGAAGTTATGACAGGTTTTTGCCCGGATTTGCGAAGCTAAAGGAAGCGGATATTATCCTGACCATCATTCTGCCCGTGGACAGCCGCCCCGCGTGAGAGTGGCAGCTCGGAAAACTAGGGAAGGCAAGCTCTTTAAAGACCGGCCCCAACATTTTTACATTGGTCCTTTCTCATTTCGTTGTTCATCCAAATTGTCACCGCGCGATGAAAAATACCAATCGTCAGACTTGTTCGCGACCTCTTCTTGCTCGCTATCGTTTTGTAAAAGTTGCGCGACGTCGCTCAGCAGCTTGTCAATGTGTCTTTGCTGTTTCCTGAATTTATAATTCTTAAATCCAGTTAAATCTACAGAAATCAATGACTTACGATGAAACAGGAACATCCGATCCAACACTGATTTCAATTCCAAGCGCACGTGCTACAACTTTTCTCGATTCATTTTTTGACGAGTTGTAAATTTTTATATTTTTTTCTTCGTCATCCGGTTTATTGCCATTCGCACAATTTTCGCTCGTCGATGGCGCGAGTTCGGCAAACAATTCATCCGCCGCATCCATGTCACCCATTGAAAATTATTTTATCGATGAAATTTGATTCGAAGATGTTTCTAAAATATTCAACTTTTTGTAGATACTAAGTGCTTACTGTAGGTCCCGCGCACACCCCTCGGCAAGTGTACCTGAAGATCACGAGTCCAGTTCCCGCCACTTGCCGGTTCAAATCGAATATAACATCTCAAAACCGAATTTAGGACAGCATAGACTTCGATCGAACATAATTACTGTTCCTCACGCGCAGCTGGACTGGGACAAACACTGCCACCAGCCCGGTGCAGTGCAGACAGCTCGGAACTTTTGTGACAGGTGAGCAAATAAGAGCATTAGCCTGGCCGTGTGATCGATTGCCTTTACGACACTACTGCCCATAAATACCAATGTCCTGTACAAAGCGACTGTCGGTGTAATGAGACAGAATGGCGGAATGAGACACGGAAAGCCGGCCATACACGTAAAGTACACTCCATGCAAAGTAGCAAACTCTAAAAACTTATAGCAAAAACAAAGCTAACGTAAGAGCTACTATTGGGTTAAACTAGTTGCCGTCGGCGGCCTTAAAACCATTCTGTTTGGCTGATAGGGAAGGCCGTTTCGACGTCCTCTCATCGTCCGTCTCCTCCACTTCATAATCGCCTTCGTCGTCGCTACGCACATCGTCCGGCTGAAAACGAGCTCACTGCACTGAGTGTCCCACAAAAAGGGGGGACAACTCACCTCGCCACTCCTGACGGCCAGCACGACCACTCGCAAGATCATAATCGACCAGAATACGTGCAGCATGAGCAAGAGCAGCAGAAGCATGTTGAACACGTAGTAGGCTGCATAAAAGCCTATCAGCGCCGGGGCGTCGATCAGGCCGGGAAGTACGATTCTAAACGTAAAGTGGTTCTGGTTAGTGAGCGGGCGACGGGGGCCGCAGTCGCAGTACCTGTACGGAAATAGACCCACTCTGGTCACGAACCACACGACAGTGAACACGATGAACAGCAGGTTGCACAGTTTGTTCTTGTTACAGTACCGAGCCATCTTGGCCGCCTAAAACATGGGGCAGGTTAGGCAGGACCCATGACAGGTCACGTCATATGCACTTGAGGACTAATCAACACATATTTGGCAATCAGTTTTAAAAAAGGCGGGAGTACCTAGCGTCGATATAGGACTGCCATGATCCACCATCAGACACCAGGCCCGAGGCCCACCCACTGATGTATGTCCTCGTCTTTGAACAGTGCGCTGGTGTGTAGAAGCACATCAGCCCTGAAACAACTTAAGTGCCCAGCACCAGCTCATAGCCTAGCTATGATTCACCCAATCCACAAGCTTGGTCTGGGAACCAGGTAGGCCTCGTTCAACACCCTGCAGCCCGATTTTCAGTAGCCTGCTCATTCCAACGTTAACGCCCATGCACTAGCAGACCACCCCCCCCCCCGCCGAGAGATAATACACTAACCCAATTCAAAATATTTACAAGTTTGTTTCGAATAACAGAAGCCGACTGCCTACTTTCTCGTCCCGTACTGTACGCTAGCTGCATGCTTGCGTGGCAGTTAATGGGCCATACAAACTGTATGCTCCCTGATCTGAGGAGACGCCGTAAAGTCCTGCCCCCCCTCCCGCCTCGATAACAGATGCGTCACTACACTAGGCGCATCACCGGCAACCCCTTTTTACCACTAGAGATAAGATTGGTGTGAAGCCCGGGCGGATTAAACATTGTCAAATACATGCTGGTTCCCTTCGAGGTGACTTTCGAAAAGGGAGCACAGCACAAAATCCAATTTTTATCCCCCGCCTGGAGTCGAACCCTTGCTGGCTGTTATGAAATACCCGAGGCACTAAACACCTCAAAAGCGCCCCTCTGGCGGACAGGTCGGGCAACCACGTACCTCCATCCAAAAATCAGCCGCATCGTGAATGGCCAAGACCATAGTGCCTGCGCGAAGGAGATTATTCGCCCAAGAAAAGCACATCAGCAAAATCGTTGCGATATGATGAACAAAATTCACCCAGAAATCCTGAAAAATTTACCGCATTCAATTTGTTTATTAGTAGTAAATAATAAATACCATACTTTTCGCTGCACATCGACGAATTGGGAGAATGTTAGTGACCAATAGAAACTTAGCTCGATCATGTAGTACCACCACACGTCGTTGGATATGGGCTGAAAAGGGAGAGTTAGTCGGTGACTGGCGCGGGCTGGCCACTCGCGCTCACCTGGAATGGATAGCCGTACCAACAATACGCGCTGTCCCATAGCCACGGCTTCTACAAAGAACGCAACGTGCGCGAGCTGATTGAGCGGAGGGGCGAGACGGGTCACTTACGTCCCATAACACCACGCAACCATACACGAAAATGACCAAGTAATAGGTGAAACGCCAACTAAAAGAGCACCAATTCAGTGCGCGAGTCAAGTTGCTAGTCAGCGGGTGGTCGCCCCCACTCACCCCTTCACTCGCGTGATCAATATTTACCTATGGAGACGGGCGGGACGATAACAATAGATTACAACGAGGACGCCCTGACGACCCGTTTCTACTTGACTTACCAAGATTCCGCGAACTTATCCAACGTGGATTTATGCGGAACCAAAAGAATGCGTTTCGGACCTGACTTGGATCGAGAACGGGCGCGACTAGCGGCGGCCACTTGCCCATTCAACTGCGATTCGTCGTGGCCACCGGCGCCCGTCTTGTTCGATCCGCCGAAACGTTGATGAAACCAAAAGGAAATGCGTCGAAAGAACATGGATAACTCGCTGTCCGTGTCCAAGATTCCGAACGCCCGACCCAACGGGCGAGCAATGCACCTGAAACGAACGCGATTCTGCCCTGGTCAACCACAGTCGACCAGAAAATGACTCACCATTCGAACGCAGCGCGAATGACCAAAACGAGGAAGGCGTAAAATACAGGCAGCTTCAAATCGGCAAAATCCGGATACTTTTCAAATTCAGTGCTTTGTAATGTCGTCCAATTAACACCGGCCGGAAACCAACGACTTTCATCCCAAAACCAGTCATTCAGTCCGCGAAGTGACGACTCGATGAACTCCATGACAACGAATAATGTAGGCGAAAACTCGGAGAAATTGCTGGAAAGCTTAGAAAGCCGCAGATAAGCAGACAATACGAGACGACTATTGCATGACGACCAAATAGAAGGACAATCACAACTGCCAACCACAAGGATGAGCAATTTCGAAAGTTGTCTCTCGCCCAAATAAGACTCGCAACAGCTGGCCCACGCACGGTAGGCACGGCTAACCAAATACGTTCTCCGCCCGATCACAGTCTTTGCATCGCCTTGCACATTCTTTCAAATATTTTCAATCGATAAGACATTTTTCTCGGTTTTCTTACAAAAAAACTTAATTCATACGCTAAAAAATGTTGGATAACTTCTTTACGATAACCGTCTTGATTGTGCTTTGCAGATAATTAAGTTAGCCGTGTGTGACTAATGAAAACGGAGGGTTTTGTCATAAGCAGTTCGGACAATGTGTGCGCGAGAGGACCCTCGCCCTTTATATCTTTTCTTTTCTTGTCAGTGGTTTTCCGTTCCGATTTTCGGGTACAAAAAGTTTCAAGAAACCCGCATAAAATAATTTCTGGATCGTTATTTACTTGACTCGAATGGCGACGAGGTAAGGTCGACAATATTTTCCTCCATGTTGTAAAAGCACGGTATTCAATGAATTTTCAGCGGTGTTGTGGTACCCCCTGTGGAGTGGGCTCAAAGAAAGGATGTTATCTACATCACGATCGGCGTCGAGGACTGCAAACAACCGCATATCGATATAACAAACGATAAGTTTCATTTCCGGTAAGTTAGAAACAGCAAATATTTCAAAAATAATCAGTCTCGTGGGTCTTTTGCCACAAATTCGGAGTCGGGGCTCTTGCTTGCTCATGGATTGTTTCGATTACCGAATTTCGTCCTTCGCGTTTTCTTATTTCTTCAGGACTTGTACGGAACAAATTTCTGATAGCCTTGTAAATGCGTTTTATTGGAATTCTACAATTCGCTTGCTTTTTCTGGAAAACTCGGAATTCGTGCTTTGCGGGAACGCATTTTTTTTGGAATCCCTCTGTGAGAATTAGGGTTTTCATGATTTCTCCGTTTCAGTGGTCGAGGTGGTCCCGATCAACGCGAATTCGAATGCACGATAGAATTTTATAAAGAAATCAACGCCGAGGTGAGTCCGTTCTCGCTTCTTGTTGAGTTTCGTCAACTTCAGTGCAGTATTTTTTAGAAAGCTCGTCGCGTTGCATCGGATCGGAGTATTCAATACGTTATTCCAAAAAAAGAGAGTGGACCATTTTGGCCGCGTCTTCTCAAATCGGAGAAGAAAGTTCATTGGGTCAAGATTGATTTCAATAAGTGGAAGGACGAAGACGATTTGTCCGATGATGAGGGGGCGGGCAAATTCGATTTCAACGACGTAAGTTGATTGCGCAAGGCAGCCGTTGTGTCACCAGGCGTCCACGATGCGGCCGTTTTCAGATGATGGGTCAGATGGGTGGTTTCGGTGCAGGCAGGCCGGATCTCGACGACCTGGTAAGTGTTCTAGTAAGCTGATTATCTCAACTTTGCATTTTCAACTCTTCTTTTTAGGAGGACAGCGATAACGAAGGTAAACACGTATTTTTTGCTCGATTTTTGTCTGATAATCGAAAGGTTTCTTTTCAGAACTTCCAGACTTGGAAGATGACAAAGAAGAGGAGGAAAAAGGAACGAAGAAAGAGGCCGCGGCTGACGATGAGTCTGCTTCGTGAACGTGAGCAAGCACTTTGTTTTCTTGTTACGAATAGAATAATGTCAGGCCGTTTTTTTGTTGGAACTTGTACCACGTAATTCATAACCAGCCCATTTTGCTCGCATGCGTGTGTGCGGTTTATTTGCAGTAAACAGTGTTATTTTGAAAGTCAATTGGGAACTAGACTAGGAATCGGGAAGCGCAGTGGGCACGGGTGAATATCATACACGAGGCTGAATGGGCTTCGGCGGAGTTGAGGGCACGTTCATCCGCAATAAGAGCACCAGCCTTGGCTTTGTCCGCCAGCGGATTGATCCTTGACTTGGAAGGTGGACTTGTCTTTCGACCACAGGTCGGGGGTCTCGAGTATCTGCAAGCAGGGCCTTGGTGCACCAGGGGTAGGGGAGACTGTTTTGAGCATCACTAGCTCACCTTCTGGACCAACTCCTCGAATGAGCACTGCACGCCTTCCTTCGTTTTCGCACTGGCTTCGATGAATAGCATACAATGCTTTCGGGCGAATTTGACGCCTTCGTCGCGAGTCACCTGCCGATTTTCCTGCGAAAAAATAGAAGCATAACATTTGAATTCACGAAATTGAGGGAAGGCTTACTTTGTCGATTTTGTTGCCTACGAGCATTTTGACGATATTCGATTTGGTCGAATAAGTCTCCAGCTCGGTCAGCCATTGACCAAGCTTATTGAACGATTCGCGGCTACACACGTCGTACACTAAAAGAAGCCATGATTTACACAACTGAACGAGATGTCTATCGGCAAAAATTACCAAAAATGGCCCCGTGAGCACCGCGGTAATAGCTCGGCGTTAAAGTTCGGAAACGCTCTTGACCCGCTGTGTCCTGGAAAAGAAAAGGTGACTCAGATTTAGGCACTCTAATAGCAACGGGCGTGGGGTAGATTGACCTGAACGGCAAGAAAACGAAACCGAGAATTCAAATTCCCCCCCCCCCCCCCCCCCCAAGGACTGACCAGATGACACCGACGCATTTGACTTACCCAGATGGCCAACTTGACGGCATTGTTGTCGACGGAAATGGTCTTCACTTTGAAGTCGACTCCGATAGTGGCTGGCTGCTCGGGATCAAACGAATCATCGACGAAACGTAGCAGCAAACTACAAAAAACAGATAAAAAATTTCAAATTTTCTAGGGCATTTTTCCTCGATTTGACTCCTACCTCGATTTGCCCACGCCGCTTTCGCCGATGATAAGTAATTTCAATGTGGCGACCACGTCGCCATTTTGTGACTGCATTATTCTCTTCAATCGATAATCGACCAACAACTTCTTTTGAACAGACCGACCGCTCGGACGACGACCAGCAGAGTGCCGAATGAACAGTCAGCTGTTTGTTACGCGGTAAAATAGAGTTTCAGGTCAAAAACAGTTTCAGAAAGATTTACGAAAACTTTATTATAAAAAAAGCAATTAGCGTTTATCTATTGTGTCAAGTCTATTATATAATTGCTTACTTTCTAGTTTGGAGCTAGAGGCTTTGTCAACCTTTTACCGAAACTTATTTTTACCGAATGGTTTGTGCTACAGTTTGAATGTGGCTGATCGATTTCATTTTCGCTTTTCTTGATCTGCAATTTTCTTTCTTTTCCTACGATTTCTATCGTAATATCGGTCCGCTCTTTTCATCTCCTTTTCTTTAAAATTATAATGGAAGACATTGGAGCCGAAACGGAATCAATTTTTGCCGATATCGACCAGTTTTGTCGAAAAACGTGCAAAGAAGTAAAAGGAGACGATTTCGACAATATCAGGTTGATGGACGAATGGTTGGAAGAAATTGGGCAGCAACAAAAAATGGCCGAACGTATGTTTTAGTTCTCTTTTTCTTCCTGTACTTTACATTTGCGTATTCTATTTAGGTTCTCTTAAGAATGTGCACCAAAAAGTGCAAGTGGACGAGTCAGAAAAGGCCAAAACGCAACAAGGTGCGCTCTGCAATTTAGATTTTTTCCCTTCCCATAAAAGTGTTCAGGCTTTCCTCCTCGGCCAATTCTAATTTGACTTGTGTGGTGGGACTCCTTGCTAAAACAATGAGCAGATTTATTAAGAATCAGAATTGTATTCATTTTAAGCCATGGATAACTGCAATCAAGAAATCGATCTTAAACGAGAGGAGAAGATCGAAGCTCGCAAAATAATTGCATTGGCTCGAAAAAGTTTGGCAGAAATCAAAATGCAAAACGAGCAGGCAGCGGCCAATCAGGAAGATTTAGAAAAATGTAAGCAGCTATCTTTTCTTTATATTCAAATTAGCGGGTGCTCTTGTGCTTTTTGTCCCCAGTTCGGATGTTTAGTTGAGCTTTTTGCCTGAACCCTGGGGGAAAAGCCAGACTTAAGATTTAGTGGGGGCCATCTAGAGGTCGGGGGCCGGGATCGGGATTAGTACTGTAGATGAAGGCAATCCAATGTGGTGTCCAACTCGCCCCTGTTTTGCTACTTTGCTCAGCTCGGGATCCTAAATGAACGCCAATCAATCAATGATTTCTTTTAGATTTCGATGGAGGGGTTCAAGAGATGAGCAAAATCGAAGAGGCCAACAAAACTTGGTTGAAATACTTCACTAAGGAATTGGGATTCTGTTTTACAGGCAAGTCTGGCATTATCTTAAATTATCTTTGCTTCAAGTCCATTTTTTCAGTGATTGGTAAAGAATACTCGATGATATTCACTCACATATCGCCCATGGACCCGCGCGCTGAACATCGTGTCGATTTGAAAAGGCAACGCGGCACATTCAAAGGTGAGCCGTGATGAGTTCGAGTTGGCGGGACGAATACTCCACGTTTTCCTGTTGCAGCCACGACTGATCCTCGCATCTCGATCACTAAGGCTCAATTGGACAATTTGGCAAAAAACGATTCGTGGAAACAGTTTATTCTCAATGTTCGAGCCCAATTCATCTCGCTCTATGAACGCGATTGATTCGATTTCGAGTTCAAACTCTTTTTTCACTCATAAATTTTGTATTTAAATAATTAAGCTCCTAAAATTTCACGAAATTAAAAAATCAATATCTAAAACAGGCACACGAATAGATCATCAACAAAATTACGAATCAAATTATTGCATAAAATAATCGAGACCCGCAACGACGACGACGACTAGGTTGGGCAAGACTGGCCGAAAAGGAATGCGACTAGAAGACGGAACAAAAACGAATGGAGACCAGCGAGGCCATCAGGTCGAAGTAAGGCAACTGCACCACGCATTGGCCCATCGGGGAATCGCCTTGGAATCGATCAACCACAAAACTAAATGTCAGAAAGTGTGGGTGGGCAGAGTGCAATGGAGGGGACTCACCTCGAAGCATCGGACAAACTCGACCGTTTCGCAAACACGTCACGCATGTAGACCAGTATGGGCACCTGAAACCAGGGGGTCAGTCGGGGGCGGGACAAAGACGGGCACTGACCCCGGCCGGGATGGGATGTCCTTGCAGATCGATCTCGGCATCGAAAGTGTAGAGCAGGTAGTCGAAGGGGGTCGCCAACCGGATGCACTCCACAACCGACCAATATTGCGCGCTCTCCTTGACCACCTCCTCCCACTTCCGCCCACCAACCGACCACCCGTTCTCTCGCAATTTGCCAACAGTGGCGACCAAACGGGAAGCAGTGGAGAGGCCTGCAAAAATAAAACGAATAACCAAGTACAAATGTAATCCTTCGAAAAATTACATAAAACTTACTTCGTTTCAGCGCTTGACAAATTATGGCTGCACGGAAATTTTGTAACCGTTCTTTTGTGCCGTCGATACCTGAAACGGACGAATCTTGGCCAGGTATCAAATCACAGTCGCTCGTACCCCGTGCCATCGATTCTTCCATGAGCGATCGTTCGCAATCGAATATCGTCTACGAAAACAAGAATCGTAGCGGCCATTTGAAAATGCTCGTCAACTTACGTTTTTGATGGAATTCGTAGACACTTTGTTCGCAAACGAACAATCGACGGCCTTCGAAGCCAGGGCGACGTCGGCTGCCAATTTCCATTCGGCATCCTCTTCGAGAGGAGTCGATCGAATTTGCTAAACATCGAAATAGGTTGTTTTTTTCGCAAAACTACACGAAATCACTCACTTCAACAATTCCATTCAAACCAATCGATCGAATCGATGGCAAATTCGGCTCGGAAATTGGAATTAAGTCAATTCGAGCAGCTTAAATCCACAATTTTTTAAGCTAAAACCACAATTTATGAAAGAACTTACGAATTTTTCCATTCCACTCGATGATTTCACGCCAAAGTGCCAAACTGGCGGCGGCTACCACGTACCGTTGTCCCCAATAGAACGAGGCCAAAGGGCCGTAATCCTCGTGCAGATAGGTCAGAAATTTGCATAGACCTCCAGCTGATCTCATTTCATTCAAATTACCATCCCTACACGACCAAAATAACAGTCCCTGGCTCGTCAAATAATCGAAATTCACTCACGCAATCGAGTTCGGATCAGGTTTCAATCCGGGAATTGTGGTGTAATCGTAAGGAACTGGCTGAAAACTGAAAAAATGCACGAAGAAAAGCGATTAATCTTGCACTCACCCTCGGGAATACATGCCATACGAACAAGGCGAACAGAAAGAATAAGAAATTATATCCGAAAAATGCGATATAATCCCACATTGGTCTCGAAAATACGGTCAGTTCTGAAAATACAAAATATGCATGTCTCGCCTAGTTTGGAGCCGGATATGCAAAGGAAATTTCACGCAGATAAACATCTCATTATCACCACTTGTCAGAGCAAGCATTCCAAAATTAGATATGCTTCTAATCAGCTAATCACCAGCTAACTGCGTAAAATTGAGTTTCAGGTAATTACGAAAACCGTCTGAATGAGGTTTCCACGCATAAAAAAGAGAACTAACGGATTTTTTCTTCTATTGTCACTTTAGTTTGGCTAATATCGTTTCCCACCAGTATTTTAGCTTATTTATTTTTTTCTTGAATCTGAAACTTAAATATTTGTGTCAAATCTTAATTTTCAGGGCGAAAGTGTGCGGCGCAAAGAATTCGGTCATTTTCCAGTTTTGGCTCGAGCTGGTCGTTTTCTCATTCGTGGTATTGGTGCGTGTATTTGCTAGTTCTTACTCACATTTTTTCCGCCAATTTTCTTTTAATTTAATCGATATTAATATATTTAATCGAGAATTATCGCCGTCGGTACGCCAAGGCATGATATTCACTTTGGACCAGTGATCGATCGAATTTTGAGGGGTGTGTGGAAACGTAAGTAAGTGCCCGGCGTTTTATTGATTTTGGTGTGGCCTCTTGGCGAGTGGATGCCGGGTGATGAGTTAGGCGCAATCGATAATTCCCTCGACCTTTTCGTCGTCTTGTACGTGCTGGTTGGAGAAAACCAGTTCGCAACTTGATGATCCTTCGATTGGTTTTTGTTACGCCTACTTTATCATTAGGTGCGCATGTGACTGCGCCAATCGTCTTTTGGGTGGAGCTGTGGAAACAAATCTTGTACTTTTTAAACCAGCTCAAGATATTAACTTTACGGTCATTGAAAAAAACTACAAATTCAAATTGGGCCAGTCAGAGCATTTATAGGCTGATTTTGCTGACGTTATCTTTTTTGTAGGATCTCGTCGAAGCATTTTTCGTCATCGTTGCTTTGACGGCGATATTATCATTTCGATATTAGCGTAATGCCGCCGAAACGACGACGCGCCGTTTCGACTCGTTCCCAAAAGGTAAGGGAATAGTCTCCTTTTTCCAGCCCGTTTTGACGCCAATCTGTTATTTCAGGCCAAAAAGGCGTCTGCTAGCAAGCGTCGTCGCGTGTCGCCCGATGATGGCTCGCCGAGTGCTAGTGTGCCGGCCGTGCCGCCCTATCAGAGCGCCATGACGATCGAGGATCTGCCGGACAAGTGTCTGCTGACCATTCTGCGTTTCATCGATCCGTCTCAGCTGGTTGCGCTGGAGCGGGTGTCTGGTCGTTGGTGTCGATTGGCTCAGGAGTCGTGGAAGCATCGGCCGTCCATCGAATTCTGGCGCGTGCTGGAGCGAGCGTGGCGTCGATACGGCGATTTAAATTTCGAACCTCAGTGCTTCATCAGGGACACGTTGTGGCGGTGCGGCGGCCAATTGCGCGAGCTCAGTTTCGCCGAGTGCCCCCCGTTTCGAATGAGTCGCTTTACGTTGGAGATGATTGGTCAAGACTGTCCGAATTTGTCGAGCCTGGATCTCACTGGTCGCCTGCTGGCCGACTCGGCCGTGCAGGGCCTTCTGGCCATGCCCAAACTGCGGCGGCTGTCCTTGTCCAAGTGCTTCGAGAGCGGCAATATGGCCTACGAGGCCCGCAAGAATATCGACAAGGCTTTAGTAGAAGTGCTGCCCAAACTACGTCGTCTCACCGTGCTCAATATGGAGGGCAATCGCGGCATCGGCACGCAGGGCGGCAAGCAGTGGTTCATCGGGCTCAAGCTGACCAGTCTGAACGTGGTCGGCACGGGACTGACGCCCCAGCCGTTCCAGTCGTTCGTACACGAGCACGCCGGGGTGCTGAGGGAGTTCAGGGCCAGCGAGTACACGTTCACGTGCGGCAGCTATTGGTACTCGTTGAACAGCAGCGGTCGGGATGTGCAGATGAGCTCGTTGGCCAAATCCATGCTCCAGCAGTGGCAACGCGACCTGCGCACGTTGGAGATGAGGGAATTCACGTTGTGTTTCGAGGAAGAGTTCAAACCGGCCATTCGACTGCTGCCCAACCTGACCAATTTGACGGAACTGCGTGTGCCCAACAACAAATTGATCAACGACGAGTTGCTGGCCAGTATTTGCCTAAACTGTAGCAAACTGCAGACGGTCTCGGTGGCCAGCTGCCCGCTGACGGCCAAGGGGCTGCAGAACCTGGCCGTGTTGGACGAGTTGAAGCACGTGGACGTGGCCAAACTCAAGTGCGTCACCGACGGGCTGTTCCTATCGTTGGCTGTGAAGATGACCTTGGAGACTGTGAATATGCGCGACTGCGGGGCTCGCGTCACCAGGGACAGCGTTTATTACCTGCTGCTCAATTGCCCGTCGATTTCGTTCATCGACGTCCGCGGATGCAAGCGAATGACGCCCGAGGCCGTCGGCGAGTTCACCAAGTGCCAGCACGTCAAGATACTGTCCTCCGCCACGGCCGCCGTCGCCGCTCAGGCCCCGTCTACGTCGTGATGAGTAGGTAGCCCGTGCGTCTTCCCCCTCCCCCGTGTACATTCTCTGCGTGTCGTGCCTTTCCCTTTCTCCCTGCGCATTTAGTGTCTGCTGGCGCAGCTTTCGTGATGACGCATGTTTCATTTTCTTTGTAATGGCGTTCTTTGTCTTCCAATGTTTCTGACACGATAAGAAATGAGTTCATACACGGCCCCTACCACAGCGAGCACCACTGGCTGTCACTGGTCACAATGACTGCCTCGTCCGAAAACAGCCGACCGATCTTGTCGTCTACGAATTTGACACCTGCAAACGAGCAGTCCCTGGCAGCAAAGTCAACCACGGGAAGGCACTTACAGTCGAAGGGCGCTTGTCGAATCAACGCCTCGGTCAGGGACTTGGCGCAGGCCTTGAACGTTTCCTAAACCAGGGCATGCACTTGTCGGCATCGGGAGGGGTCTCGGCTGGTCTTACCTTGCTGGCGAATCTGTTCCGGGCATAATAGACCTGCAGTTTAGCCACGACCAACGTCCTCGGCTCGGGCGCCTCGTGTATTCCCGGAATGCAACTCTCCTGAGCGGCCGATGGCGACCCGTCCACTCCGTTGTACTTCTCGAAACAGTCCGGACCACCGGCCACAGTCGACCTCGAATGGGCTTGCACTATTTCCTGGCGCCTTCGTTTCTTGTCGGCAGTGAGCGCATCGTTCTTCGAGTCTGGCACATCGACCAACACCAACTTCCACCGAGCAGGGGGCACCTCCGACGACGAACGGCCACTGAGCAGACTCGACGCGGGCGAGAAGCCCGTCAGCAAAGGAGAACCCGCGTCGGCACTCGACAAATGCTTCAGTTGAGCCACCGGTGCTGGCTTCACTTCCTCGGCCTGATCCTGCAAAGCAGATCGATACATAGGGCACCAGTCCTGCCCAATCCAGGGTCGACAGCACCACCGTACTGGCCGTGCCGTACCGCCGGGTCGGCACGGCGATGAAAGTAGGCTGGTATGGTCGACCCTGGCATCCAACACGGCCTACCTGCCCGTGACTGCTCGACGAGCCACTCGAACTCGATGTCGCCCCACCAGCGACAGGATCGGGGTCCAGGTCCAACTGGCCCTTGCGGATGGCGCCCACCTGAAACTCGGCACAATCACCAAAACGAGGCAGGCAACAGCCCATCGTCTCCAGCATCGACCGACCCAACGTTGTATGGTGCCTACTCATTAGTTTTCTGCCCTGATGCACTTTCTTTCGTTGATAAAGGAATGATATTTTGGCGGGAATTCAAAATTCCGATCAGTCGATGCTGGAATCGTTTTCTCTCAGGACCCCTATGCCCCTCACTAAACACAGCGGGACAAATTGTTGAAAGGCTCACCTTCTTCGTCACATTTCCCACATATCCAACGGGCGTCCTACTGGCAGTCATGATTTCGTGCTCGATTCGACGAGCCTCGTTGAAACATCGATTCGATCTGCAATCAATCAATATTGCCCCGCATACCATCGACTCAAACCAGGCCTTACTCGATCCCCTGATTCAACAACTCTTTCTCAATTCGTCGTAGACTCGCCTCACGAAGCTGAAATAACTAGCCTACAAACAAGACCTCGGAACCCCCAAAAACTGTACTCACATTCACCGTCAGATCGGATATTCGATTACTAGCGCCATCGATCAGAATCGATTTGCTTTGTCCTAAAAATCCCCTTGTAGACATTGAAATCCAACCAGTAATCTAAACACTTACCCGTCTTCTTTTCGATCACTTCCAATTTCGTCAAAGCCTAAAACGGTTTGTGGCCTAGCGGGTTAATGCGTCTGCCTTTCACACTGGCCAGGGGTGGGTTCGACTCCCGCCCGGGTCAAATATGTGCTCGTTAGCCCTCGAGTGTTTGGGCATGGATAGATTATGGACGACCCCCTGGTCTCACATTCAACTCACCAATTTCCTCTTTTTGAACTCGCCCGCAATCAAGTTCTTCCTTTCCTGCCTCTCCTTCCGCTCGGTCTCTTTCTCCCGATCTTCGTGATCGCTCTCGTACAATCTAAAATAGACCAATCCCTCTCCTCTCGACCAAACCACACCACACTCACGTTTCGTAGCCCCGTTTCCCGCCACCATACAACTCGGACGCATCGCCGTCGTCGCCACCGTCGGCCAGTCCACGACGACGAAACGAACCGAGCCCGCTTCGTATTTTCAAAAATTTCAAATGCGATTTGACTCGAGTCGGATTCTCGCAGAAATCGCACGATTTCAAACACAACGGTTTCTCGTCCCCGAAATAAGAGGCGATAGTTTCGTGACGACATCTGAAATCAAATTTGTATCTTATAAAAATCCTATCAAAAAATTTCATCAAAATTCTTACTTTTCATCTTCGCAAAACGAAATAACTTTCGAAAAAGCATCGCGCAAGGATTGAGTTACAATTTTATTCTGCTTATCGTTCGTTTTCGATTTTTCCTACGAAAAATTCTTGTATATAACAAAAACCACTCACTTTTTCCCACTTACATTCATTTTCTTGATAGTCTGTTCGATAAGGAAGGCCACTAAATCCCGTTCTTTCGAGTTGTAATACACGCGACAATTCGATTTTCGTCCTGCCGCACAAACACAAACTCAGGTGATCGATCACTGAAAATATGGACCTCGGCTCACCGTCGCGACCTGCCCGACCCGATTCCTGGTAATAGGCGCTCAGCGACTGCGGCAACGTCCAGTGCGCCACGAACCTGGAAACAATCAAATTCAATGCTCTCAGCTATCACAGACCGATAAAAACACTCACCTGACATCAGCCTTGTCGACGCCCATGCCGAACGAGATGGTGGCCACGATCACTTGCGTCCTGCCATTTATCCATTTCTGCTGCACTTCGTCCCGTGTCTAAAATGGAACTCGCACAAAATCGTTGGGTTTTTTGTCGTGTGAGAAATCGATTTTCGGATCTTTTCTCGCATGCTAGGAAGCTTTGCTCGACCCGGATTCCACAGCCTCTGCTCATTCATCGACCCCGAGACATGAAGGGAGGGCCATGCAATATCCAACTGTGCCAAGCAGACAGTCCAATGTGGCAAACAAGGGCATGGCCTTACCTTATTCGGCAATCCAGCGTGGTAGGCGTCGCAGGTCAACCCGCGTTGTCTCAATTCGAATGCCACTTTTTCGCAGCCTTCTCTCGTCCTGACGTACACAATTCCCGTCCCCGGCTGAAACCCAAGACCCTGGTCAAGGGACAGAATCATGCGAGCCAGACACTTACTCCCAAAGTTTCGAAACATTCTTTCGCATAATCGGCCAATTCTCCGTATTTTTTCTCCTCTTCTTCTTGATAAATAACTTCGTAATAAAGATTCGGGCGAAAACAGGGAATTTTGAACATGGCCACCGGTGAGGATAATCGCAAAATGTTACAAACGTCATCGGTAACTTCTTTGGGCGAAGTCGCAGTTAAAGCTATCCTAAAATGATTAAACTTGCCAATATTTTTGCTATGACCGCCTCTCAGTCGATACTTACCAAGGCACCGAGCCGAATCGATCCCTCAGCTGACCGAGTTTCATGTAACTCGGACGAAAATCGTGGCCCCACTGGGACACGCAATGAGCCTCGTCCACTACGAAATAGGAGAGTAATTTGCGTTTATTCAAATGCACGGCCACATCGATGAATGTTTGAGTCAGGGCCTGCTCGGCAGTCACGTACAATAATTTGGTCTTCGGGCTGGCCCCGTTCTGACGCAGATCGTCCAAAATACGTTTACGATCGAGCGAAGTCAACTGCGAGTTCAACGATTCGGCCACCACACCGCGTCGACGAAGATGACCCAGCTGATCGTGGATGAGAGCCAGCAACGGCGAGAAGACTATGGTCACCCCAGGATTCATGACGGCGGGCAACTGATAGCACAACGATTTGCCCGACCCCGTCGGCATCGACACGAATACGTCACGGGTTCCTGAAAACAATCGGTCTGTTCGAGAAAGGCCCAACGTCCTTAATCCGGCGGATTCTTGGACATAAAAATGAACTAACTCGTTTCAAACTTCTCATTGGAGTAAAGCGGGGAAGAAGACAGTCGATCGGGATCCAGCAAAGGCATCTTACTCGACAAAAGACAATCCACGACTTCCCTTTGAACCGGGCTTTTGAAGGCGGAGAATCCGAAAACTTTTTCCAAGGTTTCTTCTAAATCGTTCGCCGACGCCATATTCTTCACCTCCAACAACTTCTGCCTGCCACAACACTCTTATTCTTCAATTTATCGTCACAAACCTTGATTCGAAGTAAAAAGTATTTGATTTTCCTTCCCTTCGAATCGAATACGAAAACGCGCGAGCCCGCGAACCGATTACAGTTCCCCCTACAGGGCGCACATATGCGCAGGTACAAAACGTGAAGGCGGGAATTCAAAATTTGTTTGTTTAGATACGTCTGGCTGGAATTCAATATGGATATGTACACAGTGATAAGACGAGCGTGCAAGTTGTTTGACTTTCACGGACGAGCACGAGTAGAACTATTTGAGGTGCCGTCTATGTGTACGAGACGGACGAGCTGTACAAAAGTAGTCCTCACCCTAAAATGAGCATATTCAAGTGGATATTCTCCGATTCTGGCACCAATTTCTGGCCCCCCTGGCTGACCAGCGTGGTCACATTGGGCGTGTCTGCAGTGGTGGTGTACCAGGGGGTGTCCTGGCTTCGACGAAGGATGCTGGTCGATCGATACAGCCGGGACAGGACGGCCATCGTGCTGCGTCCCAACAAGATCGACCTGTCCAACCAGTCGCGTCTGCTGCCCGGCCCCGAACGGATCCGCGCCTCGGTGCTGACCGAGGGCGACGACGAGTTCGTGCTGACGGCCGACCCGAGTGTGCGCACTTTGTACGACAACTTCCTGCGGGGCATGCGTGTGTCGGGGGACGGTCCCTGCCTAGGACACCGCCCCTCGCCCACCCAGCCCTTCCACTGGATCAGCTACGGCCGGGTGCTCGAGCAGGCCCACCAGTTCGGCTCGGGGCTGGTCCAGCTGGGACTGCGACCAGGTAAGACCAGGGAAGGGGGGGGCAGGGAGCACGTGTGACACCCCTGGTTTCAGGCACGGACACGTTCGTGGGCATCTACGCCCGCAACTGCCCCGAGTGGGTGGTGGCCTCGCTGGCGTGCATGAGTCAGTCGTGCGCGGTGGTGCCCCTCTACGACACCCTGGGTCTCGAGGCCGTGCACTTTATCATCGGCCAGGCGGACATGGACATCGTCGTGTGCGACTCGTACGATAAGGCCCACCGACTGCTCTCGTGCCAGGCCCGCCCAGTCAAGCACATCGTACTGATGCGGGACCCGGCCGAGTCGGACCCGCTGGCCCCCCAGGTGCGTCGACTGGCCGAAGAGCGAGCGATCGGACTGCACTCATTCGACGAGGTGATGGCCAGTGGTCGGAGGGACCCCCGAGCCCCCCGCCCGCCCAGCCCCGAGCACCTGTACATGATCTGCTACACGAGCGGCACGACGGGCCACCCCAAGGGCGTCATGCTCACCCACAGCAACATCATCTGCAACGCGGCGGCCGGATTCCGCGTGTTCGAGGAGTACGGGGTGCGACTGTACCCCGGGGAGGGGGTCATCTCCTACCTGCCCCTGGCCCACATGTTCGAGCAGATTGTGCACGTCAACGTGTTCTACCACGGGGGCAAGGTGGGCGTGTTCTGCGGCGACATCAACCGCCTGGCCGACGACATGAAGGCCCTCCGGCCCGCCTACCTGCCCGCCGTGCCCCGCCTGCTCAACCGATTCTACGACAAGGTGCAGTCGGGCCTGGCCGCCAGCCCCCTCAAACGACTGCTCTTCGACTGGGCAGTCGGGGCCAAACTGGCCGAGATCAGACGAGGCATCATCCGCAACGACGGCCTGTGGGACCGACTCGTCTTCGACAAGGTGCGGGCCGAGCTGGGCGGCCGGGTGCGCATATCGGTCACTGGCTCGGCCCCCATCCGCGACGAGGTGCTGAGCACAGTGCGCGCCATGCTGGGCGGCCTGGTGCTCGAGGCGTACGGGCAGACCGAGTGCACGGCGGGGGCCACCATCACCTTCCCCTTCGACCTGAGCAGCGGCCACGTGGGCGGCGTCATGCCCTGCTGCCACATCAAACTGGTCGACGTGCCCGAGCTCGGCTACCACGCCCGCAACGACGAGGGCGAGATATGCGTCCGCGGGCCGTGCGTCACCAGCGGCTACTTCAGGGACCCCGAGCGCACCCACGAGATCCTGGACGAGCAGGGGTGGCTGCACACGGGCGACGTGGGCCGATGGCTGCCCAACAACGCCCTCAAGATCATCGACCGCAAAAAGCACATCTTCAAGCTGGCCCAGGGAGAGTACGTGGCCCCCGAGAAGATCGAGAACGTCTACGCCCGATCGCCCCTCGTCGCCCAGGTGTTCGTCGACGGCAGCAGTCTGCAACGATACCTCGTGGCCATCGTCGTGCCCGACCAACACCAGCTGGCCAAACTGGCACGCGCCAACGGCCTGCCCGACACCCCCGACCAGATGCACTCGAGCCAACCCCTCCGCACAGCCTTCCTCGCCCAACTCAACCAACTCGGCAAGAAACTCGGCCTGAGCTCGTTGGAACAGGTCCGGGCACTGCACCTGTCCCGCGAGCCGTTCACCATCGACAACGGCCTGCTGACGCCCACGCTGAAACTGAAACGACCCCAACTGCGCCGACACTTCCAGCCCGTCATCGAGCAGCTGTACGAGCAGATCGGACAGTGACACCCTTTACATCCTGTGCACGTCAATAAAACAAGTTGTCACAAGCCTGCCCAGTCTACAGCACACCACAATGTGTACACGCCCACGGGCCTCGTCCAACGCTAATGGGTGGATAGCAGGGATTACCAAAACCAAAAGTTTGGGCGGAATGCGGGAGCACAGAGGGGCGAGGAACCACCCGCCCAACAGTCCCCCCTGAGAATAGGTCGTGTGAATGGGGAGCACAGAGGGGCGAGGAACCACCCAGCCAACAGTCCCCCTGAGAATAGGTCGTGTGAATGGGGAGCACAGAGGGGCGAGGAACCACCCGCCCACCAGTCCCCCTGAGAATAGGTCGTGTGAATGGGGAGCACAGAGGGGCGAGGAACCACCCAGCCACCAGTCCCCCTGAGAATAGGTCGTGTGAATGGGGAGCACAGAGGGGCGAGGAACCACCCAGCCACCAGTCCCCCCTGAGAATAGGTCGTGTGAATGGGGAGCACAGAGGGGCGAGGAACCACCCAGCCACCAGTCCCCCTGAGAATAGGTCGTGTGAATGGGGAGCACAGAGGGGCGAGGAACCACCCAGCCACCAGTCCCCCTGAGAATAGGTCGTGTGAATGGGGAGCACAGAGGGGCGAGGAACCACCCAGCCACCAGTCCCCCTGAGAATAGGTCGTGTGAATGGGGAGCACAGAGGGGCGAGGAACCACCCAGCCACCAGTCCCCCTGAGAATAGGTCGTGTGAATGGGGAGCACAGAGGGGCGAGGAACCACCCAGCCACCAGTCCCCCTGAGAATAGGTCGTGTGAATGGGGAGCACAGAGGGGCGAGGAACCACCCAGCCACCAGTCCCCCCTGAGAATAGGTCGTGTGAATGGGGAGCACAGAGGGGCGAGGAACCACCCGCCCACCAGTCCCCCCTGAGAATAGGTCGTGTGAATGGGGAGCACAGAGGGGCGAGGAACCACCCAGCCACCAGTCCCCCCTGAGAATAGGTCGTGTGAATGGGGAGCACAGAGGGGCGAGGAACCACCCAGCCACCAGTCCCCCTGAGAATAGGTCGTGTGAATGGGGAGCACAGAGGGGCGAGGAACCACCCAGCCAACAGTCCCCCTGAGAATAGGTCGTGTGAATGGGGAGCACAGAGGGGCGAGGAACCACCCAGCCAACAGTCCCCCTGAGAATAGGTCGTGTGAATGGGGAGCACAGAGGGGCGAGGAACCACCCAGCCAACAGTCCCCCTGAGAATAGGTCGTGTCATCCCAAGGGCTGGCAACCACGATGGGAACCACGCCCATGGTATTGGCCATGGCGCAGGCCCATGGTATTGGCACAACCTGAAAGTCTCTTCGGAGGCCTGTGAGTGCTGGGCACCCACCCAGCCCCCTCACTTACATATTCGGTCATATTATTTGAATCGCCGCGCTGCTTTTTCAGTTTCCAATTGATTCCAAGCTTAAAAAAACAAGTTCTCCAAAGACTCCAAAAACTATGCCCTTCATTCTTACTCGACTATATAAATGTGTATTCTCCCAGTCCAAGGTTTTATCGATTGATCGTACAGTCTAAAACGAGAAATTCAGTGTAAAACGCTCCAAATAATCCGTGACCTACTTTTTTATTCAAGCATACGACGGGCCATAACGAGCATCCCAAAGTGCAGCAGCAGAACAAGCACCCGCAAAATAACCATCGCACATTGACCGGCATGCTCTTTCGGAGTATGCTATTGATGCGGACGATGGTGTCCTTGAATTCTTCGGGCGCTACCTGCAAACAACGATTATCAATGGCCGATGCCGACAAATCACCACGCTCCTACTTTTCCGACCAATTGAGACGGAAACGACGAGTCGAATCGATTCGTGAGACCAAAACTAAAATGACATATTCTGAATCATAAAGTCAATGAAATGATGGAATGACTTACACAGTCATGTGACCACTGCCCTTGATGATGACGGGATCGGGACCGAGAGGGGCCATCGCTCTCGAGTCCAACACCTCGATCGCGTCCTCGTCGGCCACTCGCTCAATAACGTCGAACTGAGACATGCCCTCTTATTCAATCATACATTAGAAACCGAAAATATTCCACACAAAAACCACTTTCCAGACTGTTTCAAATTATTCCACTCTCTCGCTTCTTTCTTCGCGAAACTACGTTTTTCACGACGATTCTTGCTACGAAAAAAGGCGAGAACGAAAACTCACGAGGAAAAAGAAGAAAACGAGAAGAAACGAAAGAAATGAGGAAGAAAGAGGCAGCCGACTGGCACGCACACTCGCACACGACCACCAAACCTGAGCATCACGTGATAATGGAGTGGATAAAAAATGAAATTACAAAGCATATCTCGAAAAGTAGATGTTTATAAATTTAAACAATTGTAAAACTAATCGAAGAAAAGATTAAATCGTGTTTTGTTTATCATTAGGCAACCAAAACTCAATAAGTTTAAATTTCGCGCCAAGTTGAAACTCGCGCTACTTATATCAAACGAGCCCGGTTTGGACGCTTGTGTGTGCGCGTGGGCGAGCAACAGCTGGCAGGGCTGGCAATAATAATCGAGTGAAATATCAAATTTTATGTACGAGATATGCAAAATGGACGTGATGGATGGTGGTGATTTGAAAAGTGGTGGTTCGGGCGGTGTGCAGCCGTCGGCGACGAGCGGCCCCAATCCCTCCTCGAATAATAATTACACGTACACGACGGCCACGGCGTTGACGAATGCGGACATTTGTCAGATGTGTTTATTATTGGGCATTCAGGTCATGTGTCCCAACGAGGCCACTAAACGTAAGCACACCGACGATCATCGACGGGCGGCGGCCGCATTTCTGAGCTTGGAAGATTGGGCCCTACCTCCGACCGAAGCCCAGATCAGTAAGTGCTTTCCCCAATTTACGCCCGACTTTTTCCAACATCAGGCCGTGGTGAGTGCGACGAGCGCGCAACCGCCGTCCGTCGAGAATGCGTCTCATTATCGCCATAATCAACCTCAGCCGACTCAGCCCCGTCAGCACGTTCAACAGCATCAGGCCAGACTCGCCGCCCCGCCCCCGCCTCCGCAACGAACTGATAATGAACAAATCCAGCGAACCGTGGCCGCCATCTTGTTCTCGGCCGGGCCCGGCTCCTCGTCGCCCCCCAAGTCCGCGCCCCTCACTCACAATCGCCTGCTGACTGCCGAGAGTCGAGAAGCGTCCATATCCGAGGCCGTGGCCACTGTGGCCGCCAATGCATCGGGGCCCAGTTCCTCCTTCGACGAGGCCACTGCTTCGACCAGTTCCAACAACGCGGCCAAGAAGTCGCGTTCTCGATCTGCTGGCGGGGCCAAGAAGCGCCCCAAGACTGCGACATTGAAAAATGGTCAGGGAACCCCGTCGGGCGAGCCCGATGTCAAGGAGCAATTCACCAAAAGCGTCATCGCCGCCATGTAAGTGGGGGGGGGCTCGGCGGGGACCCCTGACTCACCCTTCCGTTTCAGCGAGGCGAGTGTTGGCAGTGGTGAGGCGGAGACCAATTTCCAGCTGGTCCGGGACAAGCCGTCGTGCAAGTGGCCTCGGTTCATCATCGACGGGTACGCTTACCGCGTGGGCAGGGTCTACTCGACGGGCAAGTGCGAGCTGCGTTGCATCCTCAAGCAGGGCTGCAATGGCAAAGCCGTGGTCGAGAAGAACGGCACCGGCTACGTGGCGCGCATCGTGCCCGGCTCGGTGCATTTCCACAGCCCGCCCACCTTCTCGAAAGCGGACGACAAGGCTTCGATGGTTTGACCCGTCTCGACTGGTTAGTTAGGTTCCTAGTGGTGTGCACTCTACTATGATGCCTAGTCTCGCTATCCATGCGTGGTTATGCATTTACGCTTTGTGTTTAGCTTAGCCTACTGCCCACAAACACGGCATACTTAGCACGTTTCTAAGATCAAAAGGTCAAAGAATAACAAAAGCACCAGCATGTACAAATTGTACACAAACCCAAACCCGCCCCGATCACACCTCCAACAGTCCACTGACAGTGTTGCAGAATCGGTCCTTGTCCTCGGCCTTGAGCAGAATGACTGAAAGCAAGAGCCGCGTCTACTCCGACACTACTCGGCCCGAAAACACTTACCGAAATTGTCGAAATAATCGTGCGCTGTCCGACATCGAATTCGTTGTGCCACGCGTTGGAACGCTTGCCCGAGGCAGCTGCAACCGAGCCGAGTCTTATCGCGCACTAACCAAGCCAGGCCCACTTACTTCATCGGCTTGTCGCCCTCGGTCAAAGTGAATATAGGCGCGATGCCAGCCACCAAAAACCAGTCGCCTCCATCGCCGTTAGCGCCTCGGGGGATCATGATGATCATCGGCTTGTTCCTGTGCTTCTGCCCGTTTTTCTATAAAGAACTGCATAATCTGGGGACAACGGCCTCAAAAAGGCTGACGCAGAACTTGCAAACGAGCGGGCAACTAAGGATATGAACAATAGAATTTGCAGCTCAAATGCTACTTACTATGGGCTTGCATGTTTTCCCGCCATTTTTCATATTTGAATTTGAACCAGTTCTCCCATGGCTTACAATAGACATGCTACAGTACCTATGCCGAACTGTCCCTTTGAACCCGCCATCTTAGGCATGGTACCTACTGCCTGAGCCCGCCCCTCTGAACCCACCATTTTAGGGTATGGGGCAAACCAGCGCAGCCATTCGCCTCACCTGAGCGCAAAACGCGCGCAGAAGGCAGTATCCGAGCGTGACCAGGCCGAAGGGCTTGCTGAAGTAGCACCAGCCGGGCGTACCCTGCAATGGAAGACGAGTGAGGCCAGGCCAGCCCATGCCAGCTTGCCCTTCTTACCAAGCTCAACTGGGCCAGCAGGAACGTGTTCTGCGGCACGACGTGGCCGCTGTTCAACAACGCCTTCACATCCGACCACAACGTTTTCAGGAACGACCTGCTCTGCCGCATGCAATCGTAAAGCAGACTGACACGAGATCTGAAAGGCGAGGGCACGTTCGGGACGCTCATACAAGCCAGACCACCCGAGAGGGACTTACTTGGAAAGACAATCCACGGCCGTCAGAAAGTTGCTGTCTAAACTATTGCCACTGCCGAAATGCAGAGCGGCCGAAACGGCCTCGGCAGCGTCGCTGGCCGACACTTTATGACCGAACGAATACTGAGCCGAGAAAGCCACGTAAATCAAATCGCTCAGTCTGAAACGCAGTCACAGTCATTGCAGGGGCGCCAAGCACGCCTCGACCACTCACCCGTATTTCTCCAGTTTCTCCTCGACCGCCCTGTGCACCTCTTTCCGAAGATTGCCGTCCATGGCGCTGTATCGTTGTCGACACTGGGTCAACGGGAGCCTGGAACAGGAAATGTAGGCCCGACACCGAACCCTCCCTCCTCACACAAGGCACCGTCTCGACTCGGCTGACACTCATTTGCACATACTCACCCAAGATCGGCCAAGAATGTTTGCAGCTTGCACTCGCCACCGAATGTCCACGATTTGAAATGGCAGGCCGTGCTCGCCGTGTGTCGCAGACTCTCGAAAAGTGACCACGATCGATACAGCGACAACAATAAGCTAAAACGAGTGAGCTGCATTCGGATACCACTTGCAACAAGCTGAGATTACTGTAGGTACCGCGGGGCCGACTGGCCAACCAAGGCACTGCTCAGTGCATAAGGCAGCCACAAACACAACCATCCCCGCAGGCCAGCCACGTCCACTACGCACGTAAATGAATCAAAGACGACCCCATACAACTGTCACTCTCCCTTTGCCTGTTGATCTACCCGTGTTCCCCGGCCCCATGCACAGTGCACTGCCATAATCCCTCACACACTGGCCCTGTTGGCACCCCTCATCCACTTACTCCTTTTCAAAAACCACTTTCAATCGATCGAGATGCTCGCTATTTTCTTCTTGCACAGTTCGATTCAATCGTTGCAAATGCTGGTACAAATCGGTCGAGCGTAAAACGTACGTTGCCAAATTAATCTTTCTTTCCAGAAATTGGCTGGTCAATCCGATGCAAGCCCACCTAAAATACGGGCAGTCCACTCGATGCCACGACGCATGATAATACTCTTACCAAAACAGATCACTGTTGTCTTTGGACAATTTCCACGCCAATTCGAACAAGAGCACAGCCGACTGAAACAAGACACTGGACTCGCATCATTTCACCCCCTCACTCTGACTCACTGAATAAGAATAATAAGCGAACTCGTAATAATCCATCAGAATTCGTTGTCTGCGTAAGAAACGTTCACTACTGGCAAGGCACCGAATCGTGTTAGCATAGGATACCTGTTCTCTCTCCACTTTCGGTCATCCTTGGCCAAGTGCACACGCCGTCGCTTCTTTGGTTCGGGAGATGCGAATAGATCATCGCCGCTCTCTGCCCCCTATAAATGGCAATTACACATTTCCGACGAGAGGAAGGAAGGGAATTTTTCCAATTGCAGACTGATTCTCCGCTTTTTTAACGCCTGATTTTGAATGCAATGACAAACACTTCACTAAAAATGAATCAAGTTTTTGGCTCTATATATGCTGGCTACTCGGTGTGGGTTGTAGATCATCAACAGCGAATGAAAAAGTGAAAAAAGCATTCTCTAAAAATCCCGGTCCAAGTCGGGATTGATCGTCAGCGAGTTTTAACCCTGATCCCGACCCTCGAACGAGCTCTACTAAAAAGTTGTCAGATTATTCAATCAAATGCCAGAGCAACCCATGTCAAATGCCCAGCTCAGATCAGCCTGCAGTAGTGACTGTGTTGCAAAGGCGGACTGCAGGGATATCTTACCGACTGGCCCTCCTGGCTTTGATCACTGTCGCTGGCACTTGCCTCCTCGTCGTCCTCGTATATCTCCCCATAAACGGGCACTCCCAATTCGCCCTCCTCTTCCGCATTGATCAGAACACGAAACTTCTCGCCATCGTAAATTGAATCCAAATCGAATGGTCGTCGACTAAAGCAATCATTCGTTGAGGGGTCCCCCTTTTCTGCACTCGACTCACCTGTCCAAAATGAAAAATACCGTCTCCTCGGCCAGAGATCCGATAGTTTCGACCAAGTTGGCAAAAGCTCCGCAGTTGAGCAACACGCAAAATTTAACCTAAGAAACCAATAATAACGGAAATCGCAACACTAAAGTCACGGCCAGAAAAGGTTACTTGGGACGCGTGGTCGCTGACCGCACTGTGAAGATCCTTCAACGAACCAACGGGGACCAGAGTGTACGAAACGTGGTCGCAACGGAACAGAAACTAAAAGCACGTCGAGTAGGCAAACAAGAAAGAACTTTCGCACAAAAGCTGGGTCCGAAAAAGAAGCTAGTATTGCGTTCGTTCACCTCAAATTTTTAAAAATTATCAGGGTCAGGGCCCCAGTCGAACACTAGAGCCCTCAAAATGTTGTGAAAGGATCTGCTTTGCATATTTCATTCGAATTATCTATTAGGACTAAACATACAGTGTCAAAATATCCACGTACCTGTAAGATTTTAAAGGCGCAAACAGAGTCCGCATCGACATTAGCAATAACCAGAACGTGCTAAAAACAAATATGTCAAAACGGCCTCGACTCCACTCCCAAGTTTTCTCACCTCGCGTGCAATGACTTCGTAAAATTCGCGTCGAAAATCTTTGATAAGCATAGCCTTAGATTCGATAGCACATCACAGCTCGTCGCGATTGATTCTTATTCCAACAAGCAACCGGATCAGATTCGATCGTACACAAAAATGCATTCGAACGGCAAACGGAAAAAATGCGAAGGCTGCAACACGGGCGAGGGCCACGCGCACACCGACTTCAAAGCGCGGGAATTCAAATATTTTTACTGACACCACTCCGAAACTCCATTCGCACACAAATATTTCAGAAACTACGAGTGAAAAAAGAGATTCACAAAATGCACAACGTCACCAAGTGAACAAATTGAAAATATACAGATGATAAATACAGTATTGTAGGTCCTCGTCCAACTGATTCCACTTTCGTCGCCTTTTTCAATCGTCTTCCTTCAACAACCCTAAAAATGGAGCATATTTCATTTGGTACCTGCGGGATCGAGTGCGTGCTATTACTCACCGTATTTCTGACGCACTTCATTGGCTCGAGCAGTCCGCTCAGCTTTCCTGCAGGTCAAACAAGAACGTGTTGGCAGCTAGCCTGATCCAAGACGGTCATCCTGCGGGTCCCCCTGGGAGCTGCCACAGTGGCGTGGGGCGCCTCCCCGACCCTATGGGAGAAGGTACACCCATGAGTCTGTACAGGACTTACTTAGCCTCGCTCCGTTCCCGACGCTCCTCCTCTCGACGCTCCAACTCGGCTTCGTCTCGGGCCATCCTAAAACAGTTTAGTCCGGACCCCTTCCCGTCCTCCAGTCACCACAGCACAAACCTGGCCGAAGCTCGTTGACGACATTTGCTACGACACCAACAGCAGACCACGATCATGACCACCAAGATTATGGCCGCCAGCACGCTGCACGTGATCACCAAGGCCATCACGTTGACTGCAAAGGAGTTGTGCTCACCAAGGGACAGGACACACAACCGGCGTGCTTACACCAGCAATGCTTCCATTTGGCCTCGGCCCAGCCGCAGTGTTGGAAATAGCTGCTGGCGTGCAACGGATCGTATTCGTAGCAAGCTTCCAAATTACCGGCGCACCAGTAACACTAAATGAGGGCGGACGTGACCAGCGAGCCAGGGTCGACCGCACCGGGGGCGCTACGGAACAGTACGGGCACGGTCAGCCCGGCCCGTGCCCGTGCCCGTACTGTCCCGAACCCGTACCAGCAAATCATTACAAAATCGATGCTGTATCGATTTTATAATGATTTGCTGGTGAGATACACTTTCTGTTTTATGGGAACCGGCTGGACGTATTTAAATTTCCAGCCAGAAAGCCTTCGTCTACTATCAAAAAAATTCCATTTATTAAATCTGCTATTAGATGGAATTTTTGGATTGGCACGGTCGACCCTAGCTAGCGAGGCCAACACTCGTTCGAGACTCACCTTGGCACTGGACACGCATTCCTCGCACGAGTGGAACGACGAACACGTCGAATTCACTTCGCCCAAACCAACATCGGCCAAAGTCAGAATCGCAATCGATATTAATAATTTCCCGATCATTTTCAACTTGTTTCCCTCGCCAAATTAAAAAAGGAAAAACAGCAAGTCGGAGAAGGACAAGAATAGCTGTCAGCAGGTGCACGCACACATGTGCCAGGCTCGAAACTGCTTATAACAAACGCGCGCCAATTCAAATTTCCATTAGCGACAGCCTATTTGCTTTAGGGTCGGCCGAGCGGCTAATGGCGGGAGTCCCTAGCGGAAGTAAGCGATAGGCCGGTGTGTGACATTCCATTTTGGGTGATGGATGGGTGCGGGGAGGCGAGCGAGGATCGATAATGTACTGGAAAGTGGTCATCAATCAGCGATCAACAACACACGCACACGAGCACTAAGGCTAGGCTAGTCCACATCACTGACTGCCACTCTTGTCGACCACGGCCGAGTGTCTTCGCTGGGCGCCGACGCCCTGCTCGACGTCCCGCACACTCAGGTCGGTGTTGGAGGCCGACTTCTTCTTGTCCACTCGTCCTTGCTCGGCCACCTTCAGGTGCTGCTGACCACTCGACTTGGTCTTGGCCTGCTGCTTGCGAATCTTCTCCCGTCGCAGCCTCTCCTTCTCCTCGCACTTCTGCTTCGTCCTCAGAGCCTGAGCACCGAGCATGGCCGAACCGCAGCTGTTGAATGAGTCGGGCGGGCGGGCCGAGTCGGTCGGCGAGTGACGGCCATCGATCGCGCCCCCTCGGCCAACCCGCGATCGCGCCCCCTCATCCCCGAGGACCCCCTAAACACACCATTTACTCATGGACACAATCAGTGTGCAATAAAACAATCTGCTCGCACCGTCAATCACAGGTGAATACTATGCGCGCAAAGCGTGAGGATTCGTGTCAAATATGAAAACGAGCAAATACAATAAACTCGGAGCAAAAAAATCTTCAAAACCAACAGTTCTCGCCACATTGCATTTTGCATTTGATGGGTAAAACGATTAAGAATAGCCGCAATCAATATTCCATGGCTCACATGTGCACTGAGGCCGTGTAGCGAACATCGCCGTGGCTGCCGGGCAAACGCCAGCGGCTTGGTCGATACTGGAAATGAGAGAACTCGGGGCGGCCATTAATCACAAGATCAACAAGCACTTACGCGGATGAGGAACTGGCCGGACGGCGTGTGCGGGTTGTAATAGGCGTAGACCAACCAGCCCACCAACCCGACCACCGTACCCAGCACGAACAGCACAGCCACCACCGAGCCCGACGACATGCCGCCCTGGTGCACCTCTGAAACACACCATCTCTGACCACTGGCACCACTCTGCACCTCTGACCACTTACTCTGCGCAGTCACCTCGGCCGAGGCCGGCTTCCTCGACTTGCCCGCCATGGGCACGAACTTGTCGGGCACGACCGTGCTGGCCTCGACCACCCGGCTCGCATTCTGCCCCTTCTCACCGCCGCCCGTCTTCTCGCCCTCGTCGCCCGAGCAGTACACTTGCACGCTCTGCTTATTGCACTGCGCGTTCAGCCACTCCTGCCGCCGACGATGCAGCCCCGCGTCGTCCGAACAGAACGCGCCCCCTTGCTCGGTCGGCACGGCGCACCAGCTGCAGTTGAACTGGGCCAGCGTGGCGTTCATGCACTCGGAACACGTCCGATACGACAGGCAAACTGAAACCAGCCCAGCCAGGTTATGCGGCAGTCCCACGGATCCCCTCACCTGGCATAGCCTTGATCTCGAACACCACGCCGCTCCTGACCGCCTCCAAAGGCAGTTCGATGCGATGATACTCGTATATCACTCGCCGACTCATGGCTGAAACGATCACTAGGTGTGCACTCGGGGGGCGGGCAGACTGAGGCCCACTCACCCCAGCCTGCGTTCGGTCACTATACCACTAGCCCACACGCCAAGACCAGAATCAAGAAACGGATGTATTCTCACGGGTGCGAGTTCAACTCCCGCTCGCGACACTTTTTTTCATCGTTTCTCGATTCCATTCTCAGCCAATGCTTCTATCCAGAACATTGTCCACGCACTGAACAAGCCTTCCCGAAACCAAACACTGATAAGGGTACTTTCGAGTTCCCCTCGTTATGCTACTTGACCCCGTGTCCGCTGTACTAGCGTGGCTGGTACTGACAAGTGTGTCTAGCCAAGGGGGTCGCAGGGGAGAACGACTCGTCTGGAGTGGTCGTCTAGCTTCGCCCGCCTGACAGAGGACCCGGGCCGCCTCGCAACACTGCCAATGGTCGACTGGTCATTTGGGAGCACCACCCCTACGTCCACACGTGTGCCCTCGGATGCTTGGGAGCCAGACGGGTGCCCGATGTCCCAGCTAGCAGAGGGATCTCCCGACACGCACTCTTCCTAGGATGTTCCTACACGAATGGCAGCCTGCTCCTGATTCAGCCGACCCACTTGCTATGTCATACTTTATCCACAGCCAAGCACTCGAAGACTAAGCAACACATTTGACAATCATTTTTCCGAGCCCTCCCCTGTAAGCGTGAGAGGCAGACGCCTCAACCCACGACCCGGGCCTAGTGAATTGGTCAGTGCAATTCTGAAATCAACCACCTCTTGATGTGTTAATCAACCCGCCATTCACTCAGCACCACTGCTCTCTGCTCAGGTAGACCGAATGCAAGCCACCCCAGCCCCAGCAGAGGGCTCACTGCCCATTTGATAACCAGTGTCCAGACACCCCACTCACTCAGAATCATATGCGTGAAGAGGTACGCGTCCGACAAGCCGACCTTGAGCGGGTGATGAAGATCGCTGACCTTCTTGACAGAAATCGGCACCTGAACAAGCAACATCGTCAAACTTACCACATTTTTTTAAAAACATAACCGAAAACTTACATTTTTATAAACGAACCAAATATCACCGTTCTTGTGCAAAACCACTTGAAACGTGAAATTGCCCACTAAAACGTGAAATTATGGTTACTTATTTCTTAGTGATCACCAGAGCACTCGAGCGGTGAGAGGCGAGGGGTGTAGAGGCTCGACTGCAAACCATACTCTGCCAGTAGCTAGAGCGTCACCCGTCAGAGTGATGTTTCAGCCATGGACAAAGGCGGATCCAGTAGTGCGGACCCAGTCGTACTACAGAGACGTCCTCTTCGACTTCCCCAAACCTGGACTTCAAACAGAGCATACCTTCAGTTTGGTGCCGCAAAACAACCTGATTCCATTCCACCACGAACATATCACCTGCAAACCCAATCTGTACACACAGTACAATCGACCGAAAACGGGCGTGGCCTTACCGGTATCCGCGAACAAGACATTGGCATCCTCGCTAGTGGTCGTATCGAAATTGGCCATCAACGGAGCGATGTACTGCGTGGCCGCCAACCAGCTGTGCACGTGCTCGCCCACGTACACGAATCCTGAAACACGAATCAGTCAGCAACCAGCATCCACGGCGCCTGCAACCCTATGCCCTCGGACCACAACAGAACGCACCTGTTGTGGCCGGGTGCATGCCATCGACAGGGCTAGCAAGGAAACCAGACCACGCGGAAGGTGCCGGACCAACGTCCTGCTACCCCTTTCTGCGGTACGCCCTCAGACCACAACAGGCCCACCATAATCCTACCTCCAGTCGCAATCGTTATGTTCTCTGTATAATGCCCATAAAAGGGAAATTTGAACGATAATTTCTGACTCTAAAAATATGAAAAATATAAACAAACAGCTGACTAGGTCTAGAATTCGAGTCCATACCACTGCACGGCGATAAGAATTGGACAACTGCTTGTGCTGCGCTTCTTGCACTCCTTTTTTCCGTGCCAAGGCAGCCGTATCTTGCCAAAACTCATCGAATTTCCCAGATTCTTGCGAATGAGTGATGACCGTGTAGTATCGATGCGATACCTAAGCGATATCCACCGATGCCATCTCCAACACAAGCAAATGCAGCCAACTCACCTGCACCCGCGTGGCATTGCCCCACCACTGCGTCTCGTTGGATTTGGCGTGTTCCGTGGTGCCGTTCTGACTGACCTCGTCATCGTCATCGGGACCGGCCTCCTCGCTCTCTGGCAAATGCAAGTCACGATCGTCGATGGCTTGTCTTTTTTTAATCGGATGTAATTCAAACGAGTCGTGAAACGGGGCCACGAACTTCTCCGAGTATTCTATGTCATCTAAAGGGTATACGAAAAGGAAAAAACCGTTGTAACATCACTTTTTCATACAAAACCGAAAAATCAATCAGACTTACTCGTTTTCGGAAAAAAGGCCGTCGAAGTTGGCGTGAACACAGCGAAAATCGTTAATGCCGACGCCAAAAACATGGCTGCACTTCGAAATGGCTGCGAGAGATTCTCTCATAAAATATGTACACTATTATGTACTGAGCCGAAAAGCTGCCAAAACACTCCCCCGTCCGATTATGCCTGTAAAAGGAACAATAGGATAGGTGACTAGTTATTACACAAAAACATATTTTCAGTCCCAGCACGACGCGGAAACAAAAAAAGGCCGACGCATCAACGAAGAGTCGGTTTACGCAGCCCCCTTTCCCCGGGTACCTACAAGATTACACGACGGCCGCCCGCGGTCGTCTCTCGCTCGCGTCTTTGTTTACCTGAGCAATTACCTACGAACGCAACGACTACTCGTCGCCCTCGCTGCCCGATCACCACTCGAAAACCCAACTTGGCTCCCTCCCAAAAATATCGGATCTGATCTCGACCCATCGAACACGAGATTATCTCCCCGTCATCAACCCCATTGCGATGGTAACGAAAACAAAGAACTCGTCACGCACTCGATATGGAAAAGAAATCAATCACCCAGCCAATCAAACCAACCGACCGACCCAACCGCCAGGGCCGAATACAGTATTCGCGCACAGCACACCTGGCTGCCTATGACAGCGAGGGTGTACCTGAGCATCAGTACGTATTTGATACAGTAACCCGATGACGATTAACTTTTCAGAAAGAACTTTTCGATAAATATTTGAAAATATCCACTCATAATGGATGATATTCCCAATAATAAATCAATTTGTGGTTGTAAAGGCGTCAGAATTTGCGCCCTGTGCGAAAATACGGAACGGGCATCGAAATTACAAAAGAACAGATTCGATTTTTCCTCCTGCGAAACTTATATTTACGTTTGGCCTGAAACAAAAACGGCTATAAAAATCGAACCGATCGATGCCGAGGTTCCGATACCGATCGATCGATTATTTGAGATTCAACAATCTCTGATTGAATCCTCGATGGCCGGGCAGTCGATGGTTTGCGACGACGTCCTGCTCGTGCCCGATTTCCTGACCGAACAAGAAGAATCGGACCTGGTGGCCAAAATCGACAGCCAGCCGTGGCTGCTTTCGCAATCGGGTAAGTGCGTGCCCCTGATTTTCACACTCCCCAGTCACTGGCCGTCTTTTCAGGTCGTCGCAAGCAAGACTACGGACCCAAGGTCAATTTCAAACAAAGGAAATTGAAACTGGACCACTATTCGGGCATGCCAGCTTACAGCCGTCCCCTACTGGACAAGATGTGCGCGTTGGGGCCCGCCCTGTCCAATTACGTGCCGTTCGAGCTGTGCAACCTGGAGTACGATCCCGATCGTCGTTCGTGCATCGACTTCCACCGGGACGACACTTGGGTCTGGGGCGAGCGACTCATCTCCGTCAACTTGCTGTCCGCCAGTGCGATGAGCCTGCTCTACGATGGACACGCCAAACGACTCGTCTACGTGCCCATGCCCCGTCGATCGCTGCTGTGCATGGCGGGCCCCATGCGCTACGAGTGGACCCACGCCGTGCTCCCCGACCACATCACCCATCGACGCATCGCCCTGACCATGCGCGAACCGTCCACCAACTTCCGACCCGACGGCCAGCTCTACGACAAGTGGGGCCGGACACTGATCGAACGGGCAAGCAACCTGATCGACCCACAATGAAAGACCCGTTCTGCTCACTCCATTATTCGAGACACCATCGGAACATGTCGCACGTAAAGATTAGGTCAGGAAAGTGTTGCCTCATTGAATCTATCAGAAAAATCTCACATGACAAAAACATATTAGCAGGAATGTTGGGAAAAACGATAACGCCAGTTGATACTCGATTCCCAGAATAAGAGTGCAGAAAACACGTGCGCATGCCAGACAACATTACCAGCGCCTTGCCTATTATTTACATGTCCCGTTTAGATATAGAAAAAGAAAAACGCCGAAATTCGAAAAAAGTTACTTCAGAAAAATGGTGGAGTAGGCGCAGGCGACTACATAAAAGATACACGACGGGCCACCGCGTTCAGTCGTCATCGTCGCCTTCCTCCTCGTCGTCGTCGTCCTCTGGTTCGTCGTCGACCGACTGCGATTGAGCTGACGTTGACGCGGCCGCAGCTCCTCTGCCTCCCTTTTTGCTTGGTGGTTGACCCGTTCCAGCGCCGCTGGCCTTGTAATCGCGCATTTCCTAAACCAAAACCACGTACAGTAGCCGCTAGTGACCTACAAATGCCCGAGTTATACTCACGATCTCGTAACGAGATTTATCGCGTGTGGCCATTTCGTCGTAGCGCTTCTTCTCGTCTTCGGTCAATTCCTTCCACATACGACCCAATTCCTGGGCCACCTGACCCACTTTGTATTCGGGATGGGCTTGCTGAACTTCCGGCCGTTTGATTTGGGAGAAAAAGAAGAAAGCCGACCTGAAAACCGAAGAAAATGCAAATTAACGAGTCGAAAACTGAACAAAACGGACTTACAAAGCGCGTTTCGGAGCATTTGGATCTTTCTTGGCCCGTTTACGTTTGCGCATGGCATCCTCGCCACCGAAAGCGGCTACTTCGGCCGTGTAACGCTCGGCGTCCTTCTGGGCCAGTTCGTAGAAACGTTGTTTTTCCGGTTGAGTCATGGTCTGAAAAAGCACAATATCAGTCAGTGGCAAATGAAGATCCTCGGCCGTTAATCTGACTTTTGACAACGGACAGATTCTTTTGCGGGGGAACAGTACTAGAACACACATTGCCAGATGACCAGGGCCCCAAACACCGGACCGAGCGATACGCTCATCTTACCTTCCATTTTTCCGAGCACTTCTTGGAGATCTCCGTTACTTGAACGTTTTCATTCGGATACTTTTTCTTGTGTTCTTCGTAGCACATTTTCACGAAAAACCCGTACGGCGATGTTTTTCCACGAGGTTTGCCCGATTCACGAACCATTTTTGCGTTTACTGCTGTTGATTTTTGACGAAAATATGATAACTCGCCTAAAATTGTAACAAAAACAATCAACAGCCAAAGTCGATAAAGAAAAACCGACGCGGCCCCCAAGCCACGCCAGCGCGCACACCAGCCCTGCCGCCGTCGTTGGCGCCCCCTAGCAGCCGACTCGCAACGCATGGCGGCAATTCAAAAGTACAGCGCCATCTAGCGTTCGCGCGCGGCGGTCGGCTGGTCGGTCGTCGAGCTCCGCTGCCAAAACGAGAGACTACGAACGAGAGACGAGGGAGGACGATTCTAACTACGAAAAATACTCATTTTTCTTCACTTCTCTTCGATTTTATCTAAATTATTTGAAATTTCGAGAATGAACATCGAATTTTGACTTTTTCGAACCAAAAGATGGTAAAATTTAATAAAACTATTTCAAAAAAGTAGAAATTTCAACTTGATACGATTTCAAACAATCTCTATATCCTAATTTCGAAATTGTCTCCCAACGTAAGATGGGAGAAGGGAATGTTCGTTCGAGCCATGCCTGGCATAGACAACGTTGGAGAGTGGCAGCTCTACGACGCGTCTACCGAGCGTACGTTAGTGAATAGGCCACTGGCATATACTCGCTACGAAGGCTGCCTTGCCGTCCTCGCTGCCTTTGCTCGGCTCGGCCGGGCCGTCCTGCGTGTGCATCGGGCACGCGCAGTACACGGCCGCTATGCCACTATCGGGCTTACGACGCTCGGGCGGCAAACAAACGGGCTCCTAGGCAATAACGACGAATCGATGCTCGCCTACAATCGATGCCAAACCGGCCCCGCGCGCAACCGACGACACGCTCACTTTTACTGCGCACGGCGGGGAGCACTGGCACAGAACAGAGTAGACGGCAAAAGAAGCCAAACAGCCAGTCTTATCATCACGAGCACTAGTAGGGAATCTCGTTCTGCAAATACTGAATCTGGTCGTACATCTTGGAACGCAAATTCAAAAAACAATTCCTAATTATCTGCAACATATACTGGGCCGCCTCCTTCTCCGACTTGTGCGGCGCGAATCGTTCCCTCAGCTGCTGGATGGTCCGTCCGCGGAAACAGGGCAGTCCCGTGTCCAACATCAACGACACCAGCGACACGAACGCCTCCCGGTAGGGCCTGCAAAACAGACACGTCACACGGGCAGCCACCCCCTCGCGCGACCCACCTCGAGGCCAGGTAGGCCTGCACGCACAGGTCCATGAACCACTTGAACGAGGGCGCCTCCATGCGACCCCCCATTATGGCCACCATCTCGCCGCTCAACTTGAAGTCCGGCTCGAAATTCAAATTCCCGCCGGGACTGCTCTCGAACATGAACCCGAAGTCTGAAATGGAAACTGGCACTGCACACCCGGCCTGCAAGGCGGTCACTCGACCGACCGATGTGGATGATGTGCCCGTCCGTGTCCAACATGATGTTGCCGTTGTGACGATCCTTGATCTGCAGCAGGAAACTGAACACGCTGTAGGCCGCCATGCTCTTGACGAAGTTGCGCCTGGCCTCCTGGAACGCCTCCGACGACTCGTCGCCGTACTTGGTCAGAAAGTATTCGTACAAGCCTGCAAAGAGGGCGCGCGTGACCAGCCCCACCCCCGCAATGCCAGCACTCACCGAAGTCGGTCTGGCGGCCAAGCTGGTCCCTGGACTTGGAGTTGGGCACGCACTCGATCACGCCGCACCCCGGCGACGTGGCCACGACCCGGTACGGGAACAGGAACACCTCCAGTCCGATCGACTCGTAGATCTTCTCGCACAGTCCCATCATTTGCAGGGCCAGCATGTCCTGAAATGCACGCTCACATCACCCCTCTCCTGGCCGCCCATCTGTGCTCACCTGACGCACGTCGTCGCCAACTTTGAATATGGCCGCCTGCCAGTACACGTTCGACTCGTCGCCACCGGCCAACGACACTTCTCGACCCTGCGTCGACGGACCACTCATGCCCAAGTTCTCCAACTCCGACACCCCGCACCTCTTCACTTTGAATCGGGCCAAAAACGGGGCCTTGGCCGCGCTGAAACCAAAACCCTTCGTCAGCCACTCCACGCCTCCCCCCCCCCCCCACTCACCTCTGCATGGGCGTGCCCGAACTGTAATCGATGTCGACCACGATGGCCTCCGGGTTCGAGGGCAAGTAGCACCCCGTCTGCAACTGAATCTGGTTCAAGCATCGCAGGCACGCGTCCTTGCGCTCCTGCCCCTTCGGAAACTGCTTGATTTCGCCCGATATGGCCGTGATCCGCCCGAAAAAGTCAAACTCTCTTTCGTAGAATTTCTTGGCCGACCCGGACAACGATTGCAAGATCTAAAAGCACTCTTGGTCACCTCAGTGGACTCGAGCCCGCCCACTCCTACCCGATCGATGATATAGTTGAGCTGGTCGTAGAGGCCGGTGTCCTTGTTCTTGCCCTCCTCGTCCGTGTACATGTTCGTCTGCATGTTCCAGATCAACTGGTGCGCCAGCAACTGCGACTTGCCCGCCACGTGCAGAATAAGCTCGGTCACGAAGCCCATCTGAAACACAGAGCCCAGTCATCACTCGCCCCCCCCCCCCCTCACCCACTGCTCACCGTGTCGTATCGAACTGCCTGCACCAGCTGCGGAATGTAGAACAAGAGGGCGTCGGGCGGGTACTCCTTGAGCACTCGAACCGCGTACTGGGCCGTCACCGGGTGCACGGGGAACTGACGCGAGAAGAAGGACAGGGCCACCACGGGCGGCACGGCGGCCCAGGTCAGCATGTTGCTCAGCTGCAATCAGGCGACACCATCTCACACAACCCACCCGCCGGGGCACTTATTCAACACTCACCTCGGGCGCGTCCTCCTCGATGTTGCTCACCGTGGCCAAGTACTGCAGGGCGTCCGGTATGTGCGACACCAGGCTCGGACACTGCTTGACCAGCCGACACAACTCGCTCTTGGCCGCTTCGTTGTTCTTGAACCTGCAACACAGCCAGTCCGACCAGGCCCCCTCCATAGACCCTACCGCGTACCTCGGGGGCAAGCAGACGGCCAGAGCGGGGGCTATTTCCCACGCCAGCTTGGTGCTCTCCCTGTACAGCCGCTCCTCCATGCGGGGATCGCTGAACGTGGCCGTCCTCCACTGCTCCACACTCTCCTCCCCCGGCATCGATCGCTCCGGCGAGCCTTGCGGATTGTACCACGCGCTCAAACGTTCCATCTCGCTGGCCTGCAACCAAGACCGCCTTGGTCCAAACACGTCCTCGATATGCGCAATCAGCCAGTACTCACCAACAAAGCCAGAATCAGGTTCCTTCGACGGAAAAACTCCTTCAACCGTTTGTCGACGACTTGCTTGGACTTTTTGCTCAACGTGCCTTCGCCTGCAACCACTCCTTCCAGAGACACGCCCACTCGAACCCGCCCACCAGTCCTACCTCGAGTGGTCGTCACCCGCTGCTGCGTCATGGTGACCGTGTTGGCCCAGTGCCGGGTCGACGACGGGTGCCAGGTCTGCGTCGACGCCTTGGCCGACGAGGTCCACTCCGACGGCAAGCTCGGGTACTGACTGCCCCCGAACGCAGTGTCCGCGTCTGCAACCACACACGCACCGTGACTGGACCCAGTGCCCCCCCACAGCCACCTACCCGACGTGTCCATGTCCTCCTTGGTCAAGTACTTCTTATCGGCGTGAACCACCTGCCAAAATCGAATCAGCGAAATCAGGTCCTCCCTCAAGACGACCCCTTTCTGTGTTGCGCACTGAGGCGGCACCCTGCAAAGCACCAGCTGACCAACCCGCATCAACCGAAAACCATGCACCCACTTACGCGAAATAATCCAAAGCCACGGCGTAGACTCGTTTTCTCAACGAGGCCCTGGCCAGAGTGCTCGGCAGGACATTGCCTTGCACGAGACTGAGGGCGCTGTGCAGGAATTGGAACCTGGCCCCCACGGCCTCCACGTTCCGACTGAATATGGCCACCGGCGCATTGGCCACGTTCCCGTTCAGACCAGGCGCCGCGGCCGACGAGTTGTCGCCCAGTCTCCTGGCGTCGTAGCCCACCGACACACACAGCGTGTCGTAGAAGAGCATGACGAACGTTTCCACCAAATCCTGCGTGCAGTACTTGGCCGTCTCGATTCTCTCTGTCAGAAACTGAAACAAAAACCACCACTCGTCCTTCCTCCTCTTAACTGCACCTTAACTGCGCCTTGGTGGCTAAAACCACGTCGATCAATCGTGCTTACCCGAATCCACACTTTGTGCGGCTGCGAGAATGGCGGGTTGGGCTTGAGCACTTGGCCTTCCTTGGCGGCCAGCGGGCTCACCGCGTCAGGATCGGGTCGGAAAATGCCCAAGTGCAAATGCATGCTCATCTTCCACGCGTTGCACAATTCTTGAAAGAACTGAAGCACAAACGGGTCGACAAGGCACTGGTCGAGGGCGACACACGACTCACCTGAATCTGCACGTCGGACCTGGCTGCCAGCAACCAATCCCAACACGCCACCGACAACTCCATGGTGGCCTCGGTGAAGTGTCTCACGCACGTGTTGCATATGGGCAACAGCAGCCGGGCGTTGAGTCCTGCAAAAAATCGACATCACACCTCCCCGCTCAACACTGAACTCTTACCTGGCGAAATGATAAACAGGGCGCAACAACGCAGCAACGACTTCTTGATCTCGTCCGACTCCTTCGAGCTTTTGCACGCGTACTCCAAATCGGCGGCCAACTTCTCGCCAAGCAGTCCGATCGAGTCCTTGCCCTCGTAGGCGGTCAGCATGCCTTGCACCTGCACACCGGCACGTTATCACCACCCTACTCCCCCCCACCAACTCACCTCGCCCAAGTAATAGTTCCTCAGCGTGAGACTGGACACGTAGCCAGCCGTGTCGTCGATCTTGCTGTCGCCGCCCTTCAGCACCGACTCCATGGTCAGTGCCAGGCCAGCGTGCTGACGAATGACGGCGCACTCGGTGGCACCCAGCTGGCTCACGTACTCCTGCAAGCAGCCATCAGTCCCTTGCACCACACCCCGCCCACCCGTCACTCACCTGCAAGTGCGACTTGGTGGCCGCCGGCGCCCACTTGAAGGCTTCCTGCAGAATCTGGTGGCACCTGGCCGCGAAATCGTTGACCACCTTCTGTCTCTCGTCGAACGTGTCGGTGAGCACGATCCTCCACGGCAGCCGGTCCACCATCAGCTTGGGCCCGCCTCGATTCGGATCGCTCCTCAGACTCAACGACAGGTGCTGCAGTATGTCCAGCATGGTCCGCAGGACGGTGCCGTTCCACAGCAGGTGCGGGAACTTGTCCACCAGAGCCGACAGACATCGATCGGCGCACTTGCGTATTTCCTGGTAAATATAATTGAATTTGAACAAGAGGAACTGCGCGTGCCTCTCCAACTCCTTCTCCAAACTGGAATCGTTGGACCGAGCCGAGGCGGCCGTCAGGAATGCTTGGAATACTCGATAGGTGATGGCGAACATGCACTGCCACATGCCCGCCTTGTCCTTCCTTATGCTCCTGCAAGCCAGAAAGTGCAACCCGGCACACCCCCTCGCCAGCCAACACTCACTTCTCCTCCAGGTACTGGAAGACGTAGTGCGGTGCATCGGGGTCGGCCGACTGGGTCACCCGCAACGTCTCCAACCGCAGCACCGACAACAAATAGACGCACTGCGCGAATTCCATCTTGTTCACCAAGGGGACCACCTCGGGAGGATGGTTCAGTTGCGACAACACGCTGTTCCGAAGTTCCTGCAGTTCTGCCTGAAACAAGGTCCGGTCGTACTTTACCCATAGCCAAGCACTCGGAACACATAATCACTTTTTACCCAGGCGGGAGTCGAACCCTCCCCTCTACGTATGCAACCAGCGTGAGAGGCAGATGCCCTAACCGCTAGGCCACGACCCGGGTGGTCACCTTAGCCGAGCCGACCCTCACACCTCACACTCACCAAAGTGACAGCGTCGTTGCGAATGGCCGAATTGTACATTAGCTCCGACCTCAAGTTCTCCTGGGCGATTAGGGTGGGCGATTTCTTGGCTATCTCGCACACCCCGAAATACCACTCCTCCGGCCACAGCCCTGAAACGTCCCTGCGTCACTGTCTTGCAACCCAAACAAGGAAACATTAGAGCACGGGCCCCAACTCACCAGACTCCTCCACGGCGAACCCCATGACGATGCAGTAGAACCAGAAATCGCGAAACAGCTTGTGCAATCTGGGCCTCGGGTTGGTGACGGCGGGCATTCGTTGTATGAGGACGGCCAGAATGGGGATGAGCACCCCCAAATTGCCAGCACTGCTCGAGGCCTAAACACAACCCCGTCATCCCCGGCACCCCCACCACGACCACTCACCTTGACCGTGGCCTTGGTTATCTTCTCGCTGATCCTCTTGCCTTCCAGTCCCAACTGCACGAACAACTCCAACAGCCTGATCAGCAGCTCCGTCTTCTCGGCCTCGCCCCGCACTTGCGACGCGATGTTGGTCAGTGCGTTGATGACGGGCATGGAGACGTGCCTGCAAGGAGAAGACTGGTCACCCTCCGCCCTCCACATCGTACAAGCATGCTCTCTAATCCACCGACAGGCACGCACGCACGCATAGTCATAACAGGGTCCACAATGCCGCAAGAATCTAGGCATGCTTAGAACACACGAGACCTCGTTTCGATGTCCGAACCAGGCACGACTCCCTTCCAGGTGGCGAACGGCACAAGAGCTCCCCGTGCCACTTGGTGAATACAGCTGCGTGTCATCGGGCCAAAGAAAACGCGTTAGAACATTCGAGCAACGGAGCCAGGACAGCCACCCCCACGTGGACAGGGTGCACTCCATGCTCTACACACACCCCGGCCCTCGGCCTACCTGTATCCGTGACTCGACTGGTCGCCCGTCGGCGAGTAGCTCGACGAGCTGGCCTCGATGGTGATCATGCTGAACATCTTCATCACCTCGCCGTATATGGACGACTGAAAGGCGAGCCCCGTCACACACGTACCCCCGGGCAAACACGGCCTACTCACCGCCCCCGCCACGATCATCTCCGACAACTGATACACCATCACACCGTCCAGCGGCGACGGCGGATTGGCGAACTTCTGCTGGAATATTTGCAAGACAGCATCGGCCGTGCCCGGAATGTCGCACAGCCACACTCCGATGCCCCCCAACGCGTTGATGGCGTTCTGACAAATCAACGACGACAAACTGAAAGGCAAAATATTGCCACCCCGTGTCATCCCCGACACCAGACCAGTCTCACCTGTCCGTGTCCTTGGCCACGTACAACCGGGTCGATATGGTGGCCAAACACGCCTGGATGCACTCGCCGTCCATTTTCAAGCCGGCTCTCAGGCCCCTGCAACCAAGCACAGCCCTGATGAGAGGCCGACACCCTCACCCCCCCCCCCAACTCACCTGCACAAATTTTCGATAGCCGCCAAACGAAGTCTGTCGAAACTAGCCGCCTTCCGAGTCAGCGATTTCGAGGCCGTATCGAAACTTTTATCCGATCGTGGCGCCGACAGGGTGTAATCGAGGGACTGGTGCTCGAGTCCGATCTGAAACACACAACACCCTGACACCCAAGACGAGACCCCGCCAGGCACTTACGCTCTGATGCCTCTCTTCGCTCGACGTGACCGGCATGGACAATCGTATGAATATTTGCGACGGGGTCAGCAGGAAATTGAGAAGCGTCGGAATGACCGATGTGGACGCGATGGCCGGGAACTTCTCGCCCAGCTGGCCCAAAGCCTAAACAAGATACTGGTTAGCCACGTCGATGGGCTATGCCTGCGACCCCTGGACACCCCAACACTGATAAACAGTGCTCATTTCCAATGTATAGCCGGCCATCTTACAGGTTCACCGGTACCAACAGTGAAGGTTCACACATACCCCGTTCCCGTCCCTACTTCTCCATACAAGTCAGCAGCAGGGGCATGTGGGCGATGACGTGCCTGGGATGGGCTTACCCCAGCAGTCCTCACCACCTTATCCCAGGACTCCTCCCCCGGCCCCGTTCCCGTCCTTACCTCCATACAAGTCAGCAGCAGGGGCATGTGGGCGATGACGTGCCTGTGCCCGTGCGTCACGCTTAACTTCTCCGCAATCTTCATGCAAATATTGTCCGCATCTAAAATCCATCCAGTTTCAGCGCACGTCAGTAACGCCACCCGTCCCAGCCATACCTTGCTCATCCAAAGCCGCCCAGGCCAACAACTCGATGCAAGTGGCGTTGGAGAAGACCAGCATCTTGTACTTATTAATGCCGATTTCCCTCCCGCTCTTGTCCCGCTCCACATTCTCCGGCTGCTTGCCAGCCAGTTCCGATTGGCCACTGGCCAACAAATCCCTGGCCAACACTTGCACCTACAAACCAACCATGGCCGCCCTGGACGCACTCACACACACCCTACCTGTTTCGTGAACGAGGCCGTCGGCGACGAGGGTTCTTGGCGCGTGGTCGGTGGCCGGGCGACGTAGTGTCGCACCGCGTCCGTCAGACACGTCACCGACACGTAGGTCAACACCTCGCTGACCGTACGGTACGGAAATCGTTTGATCGTGGCCGCCTAAACATCCAATCAGACAAGTCTCCCCGTCAAGAATACGCAGCCTTACCGAAAAGACATCGGTGGAATGGTTATCTAACGCCACCAGCACATCCTTCTCCAAAAACAACCGAAACTGAAATTACAACCCGCTCGCTAATCCGTTCCCCAAACACCCCAATAGGCACTCACCAGATCCAAAATGGTCTCCAACTCAGCCGGCTTAAAATAAGTTTTCGGTGACGTCGCCTCGCCGCTATGTTCGCTATCGGATCGAATGAAACTGCTGCCGTGTTTGGTGAAGAAATATGTCTCCGGCTCGTACTCGCACACTTCGGTCGTCGACACGGCGATGTAATCGATCGGTTTTTGCGACCTCCTCTTCTTCAACGTGGACGAAACACTGGTCGATGGCAAGGCCAGCCAGGTGGCATTGGCCACCGATCCGGACGGCGAGGGTGTGGTATCGCGTCCAATGGGGGACATGGAACGACTGAAACGAACCCCCTCAAACCAGATCCAATCACCCCTCCTCCTCACCTGTACGACTTGTCCCGGGAAAATGCCGCCTCGGTCGAACTTGCATCTTCGTTAGACCAACTGGCGACCAGTGGGAATATCTTGCAAATCAGGAACGCCTCGTCGAAAGAACTGAATCGACCGAATGCTCGCACGAAACCCAACCAAATGCAAACTTCTTTCATGAGCGTGACTGAAACACCAACAATTTGGGCCTGGCATATGGCATCGGAGAACGAGGACATACCTTTGGCACCGATATCCCCCAAATGCTGACAGGCTTGGGCCTTGCACGCCGATGTCAATTCCGTGAACACTTGCAACTGCGTCGATACGATCTGAAAAATCAAAGCTCGTTTCGAGCGATCGATCGAATAATCGCCAAAAAACACTCACCGTGTCTCGCCATTTGGGGAAATTCGCTGCCACATCGCACAGGATCGTGTTCAAACAAAATGCAAACTTCTCCATGACGGGAATTCCTAAAATGGGAGACGGTTTTTATCCACAACCTTTCGGCTACACAAGCACTCACGTTCTTTGACGATGCCATAATTCTCTTCCAGCCATTTCGCATTGCGCAGACTTTTCAGAAGGGATAAGAAATAAGGGACGAGTTTGTCCGCGTGCTGCAAAGCAACATCGAATTAACCATTTCACATCGCAAAATTTGAATTTCCCGCTTCAAGCCGCTCATGACAGTTTTGCATAGATGAAAATTCTCTCACTTAACTTTGTGCGCTAATGGTATTCCCTGATTTCTGGCTTCAATTGGTTTTATTTTCAAAAAATGCCAGAAGTTGTTGCTACTGTTTAAAAACCTTTAAATATCGGGACGCACTGCGTACAAACTTACAAATGAGGAACTTTTCATCAATGCAAAACTGTCATACGCGGCTTGCGGCGGGAAATTCAAATTTAGCTTTGTACGAGATCCGTGACACGGTTATAGACCTGGACTACAATCTTGTTGCAACTAATGCTAGCCAGAAAGAACTCAGAAGTGCAAGATCCAGAAGACTAACCCGGTGCACGCAACAGAGATGAAATCATAGCCGTGTCTTTGGTACAAAGAACCCATCATGCCACCGTGAATAGGCTATGACTAAACAGTCGAGGATTTCAGGTGCCAGCGATGCAGGCAGGAATGAAAGCATAAAAAGCGCAAACTAATCTGAAAGGAAAATCAGGCGCCCACACAAAATGCGTCTTGTGCGTTGGAAATAAATTGAAAAAAGTGCAATCGACCACGGAAATTCAAAAAATCGATCACACAACAACTTTCTACTCGGACACCTTCTGCCAGACACCAACAGGAACTGGCTTACCTGCAATCTCGATTCCAAGGCGTAGACACCCATTGCAATCGCCCCATCCTGTCCGTTGCGGCTAATCACCACACTGCTCCCATCGCCGGGAATCTTCGGACAATATTGCAATATGCGTTCGATCTGAAAAACCAAAGAAAATAGGGAAACTGACAATGACACACCCAAAATGGGAGCAGCCTATGTGTGCAACTGAATGCAACGAGTCCGCAGAGAGTATCAAACTTAAAAGACAAAATCGGCCAATTTCAAAAGACAAAAGCAAACTGAAAATTAGCAAATCACCAAAAAACATGAAAAAATAGGGAAAACCAACGGCCTACCTTGGTCCACGGACAATCGGGTGTCTTGGCCAACGAAACTGCCAAACCTTGCAGTGATTTGAAAAATATTTGCTCTTTGTCCATATTTTTGCCTTACAAAATATTGAACACAAAAACTGAAAATATCGAGTCCGCCAATAAGGGAGGTTACTAATGCGCACACACGACACCGCTTACCTCAGTCTTGCCAGTTTGTCTGCTAGAGCGCGCGAAATGTGTAACAAAAAGAATTCAAAAGGTCGGGATTTTTCTGAATGAAATTTTGTCTCAGGTACGTTAAAAAAACCCTTAGAATCAAAAACTTTTATTGTTTACGGTGTTTTTCAGGCTTATGACAGAAAAATCAAAGAAAATTTCAGGAACTCTGGATTTTTCTGCGTGAAATTCTGGATCAGGTTCGAAAAAACGGAATGAATATACTTCTATCGTTTAGTGGGCTATTTTGTTAGGTTTTGTGGCAGAAAAATTGAATAACAATGTCTTTGGGCGAGGGGGAAAATGGTCGGGTGACGATCCAGCTGAGGAACGAAGAAGGGACCAATTTGGGATCGCCCTTCGATGTCTCGACCGAAACGAACGTTTCTGATCTGCAGTTGCTGTGTAATACTTTGCTGCAGACTGTAAGCGGGTTTCGTATTTTCATTGACTCTTTGTGAGGCACATTCGCTGTTTTCCAGGAAGAGCCAGTTCCGTGCGCGTTCTACGTCAACGATCAAGAAGTGGATGGGGCGATATCGAAAGTGATCAGTCATCTAGGACTGAGCACGGAGAACGTGATCCAGGTGGTGTACCAGCCGCAAGCTGTCTTTCGAGTGCAAGCCGTGACCAGGTGCACCAGTTCCCTTCCGGGACACGCCGAGGCCGTCATCAGTGCTCAGTTCAGCGCCGATGGCAGGTGCGTCTGATCGCAGTCCCTCTTTTGTAGCATCTAGAATTAATTGCTTTTCAGATATTTGGCCAGCGGATCGGGCGATACGACCGTCCGATTTTGGGACGTGAACACCGAGATGCCCGAGTTTACTTGCAAAGGTGAGTGCCGCCCGGTCCAGTTGGACGGTGCCCCTCGTGACCTCTGGTTCCAGGTCACAAGCACTGGGTCTTGTGCATCGCTTGGTCGTCCGATGGTCGAAAATTGGCATCGGCTTGCAAGAATGGTCAAATCGCGTTGTGGAATCCAGGAACGGGGGCGCAAATGGGGCCTTCGTTGAGTGGTCATAAGAAATGGATAACTTGGTTGTGTTGGGAGCCATTGCACAGGTACCCTCCCCCCCCCCCCCCCGGTCCGCCCTCGTGACACCTTCTCATTGCAGGAATTCCGAGTGCCGTTTCCTCGTCAGCAGCTCCAAGGACAATGACCTCCGCATTTGGGACAGTGTGCTCTTCCGAACTGTCCGCGTTCTGGCGGGTCACACGGCCAGCGTGACGTGCGTGCGATGGGGTGGCGACGAACTGATCTACTCGTCGTCTCAGGATCGCACCATCAAAGTTTGGAGAGCCGAAGACGTAAGTGCTCGTTTTTTAGTGTTGAAAAACGCCTATTTTGGCTGCCTTTTAGGGTGTTTTATGCCGGACCCTGGAAGGACACGGGCATTGGGTGAACACCATGGCATTGAGCACCGACTACGTCATGCGCACGGGCGCGTTCGACCCCCGGGACGCCGACATGGTGTTCAAGGATGTGCAGGATCCTCGTAAGTGCTTCCTCGTCCGCCCCAGTCCATCGTGTCTAGAATTTTTGCATTTTAGCCGAAGTGTTGCAGCAGAAAGCCCTGGCCAGATACAATGCCGCTAAGGTAAGCCAAGCCAGGGATCGATTTTGTGGGTTGGGCCCCCCATGCGGCCCCAGTTCCCCACAGGCCAGCAATCGGATGATAAGCGAGACTATGAGGTGACCAGCTCTCACGGCAGCGTCCCTCTGCGTGTCTCCACTAGGAGCCCCTCCTCGCGAAGGCATCCTGTGCCACCGGCGTCCCAGGATGATACTGGGCGAGAAGGGAGGGACCTTCCCGAACTGGTGTCCTGATTCTCTACTCGTTCGGAGGGACTAGGTGCCAGCGACGGGCGTACTAAATCGCTGTCGAAGACAAGTTCCCTCTCAGAGAAGGGGCTTACTAAACTGCCGCCCTTAGCCAGGACAGAACTGCGGCCTCCCGGTCAGGGTTGCTGGCCCAACCTAATGCGGAAATAACGCCCTGACTGAGCCACCGCGCCTTCAGGGGTCGACTGAGTAGTCAATACCAGCTCTGCCGCCTGGCTTTATGGCGAGATCTCCCCTGGCTGGAAAACATCGATGTAGTCTTAGACTCGCCAGTACGACTTCTACGCCCGCCAGCCAGGCCAGGTCACACAATGATCGGACACGTGACTTGTTTTGGACGAAACTGAATTAATTGTGTTCTTCGCTGTAGATCACCTTTTTAGTATCTCGAGGCCCTTGGGCTGTGTTGTAGAGGGCACTACCTTGTATCGCAGGCCTAGGCGGGCTCATGGCCTCCCATGTTTGGGCTAAACTGTGACGGAACCCGCAGCCAGGATTCTGAACGACCACGCTCGATTTACAGCTCCTGTGTCGAAGTGATGGGTGCAGCGAGTCCAACCATACCCCGTGTCCATGTTATTGGATCGACCCGGGGTAGTCAGTCGTGTCTTTGACCCTGTATAGCGGCTCCTGGCAGGCGGAAGCCCCACAGCTGAACGAGTCCAAGCCGGGGGTAGATGCCTCGGTATTTCCACGAAAATGAAGTCGTGATTGGCCCAAACCAGGCGCGAAGGTGGGTCCTTGTGATGCAACTGGGGACAATTGGCCTCAGTCCATCCTCAGAACTGGATGTGTTTGAGGGCGATGCACCTGAGCGACTGGTGTCTGGCTCGGACGACTTCACGCTCTTCCTGTGGCATCCTGGCGAATCGAAGAAGCCCGTGGCTCGAATGACCGGCCACCAGCAGCTGATCAACCACGTGGCCTTCAGTCCGGACGGCCGATGGCTGGCGTCGGCCTCGTTCGACAAGTCGGTCAAGATATGGTGCGGAAGGACGGGCAGGTGAGTCGTGCGCGCCGTCCGCCCACCGAGCTCATGGTCGTGCTTGCAGGTACGTGGGCACGCTGCGGGGCCATGTGCAGGCCGTGTACCAGGTGGCCTGGTCGGGGGACAGCAGACTGTTGGTCACCGGCTCGGCCGACTCCACGTTGAAGGTGTGGGACGTGAGGACGCGCAAGTTGGCCGTCGACCTGCCCGGCCACGCCGACGAGGTGAGTGCTCGTGGACGGTGGGGTGCTAGTGTGCTGACCAGGCTTGCTCTAGGTCTACGCCGTCGACTGGAGTCCCGATGGTCAGCGAGTGGTCAGCGGGGGCAAGGACAAGGTGTTGAGGATGTAAGTGCCCCCGCCCTGCCGGCCCCCCCTCACCTCTGCTCTCTGTTTCAGATGGAGGAAGTGAATCCTGTTGAATGCCGTTGGTTTTTTGCGTGGAAAGAATAAAATGCAGTTTGTCTGGATGACAGTGTTTAGCGAGTCGTTGTTGTGTGTGCAATTTTCTTCATTCCTCTCGGCTGGTTCACCTTCTCGGCCCGTCGCGTCACCAATTTGAGTCAGTGGCCGGGTATTTCAAGGCTGCACTAGTCGAGGCTGTGTCGAGTCCTTTCTGGGCCGTGCGATCAATTAGTTTCGCCCGCTTCTTCACACTTTTTGTTGGGTGGGCACCATAGACGGATGCCGACAACATTATTGGGTGGAAAATGGAACGGGCGGGGGACTGGTTGTTATTACTGTCCTGATAAAACTATGACTTGGAAGACGTGACGCGCACTCGTTGGCCAACTGTGCCTAGTTGACAAAAATTTCTTCGCGCCGTTGCGTCGGGAGTGGGAAACTGGACTAGTCGCTCTCGACTCGCGCACGCACTCTACAACCAGCCTGGCCACTGAAACACGGCCTGGTGCCAATAAAAAGAATCCTAAATCCCAGTCTCGGCAAAGACGGTGCGGCGGACAGTCGTGCCTTGTGCTTACTCGCAGTCTCGAGAGGCGCATGCTTCCCCTGCTCCTACTCTGCTCACTGGCCACCCTCGTCGGTAAGTGATGGCTTGTTGCGCCAAATAAGGTGTCCGCCCCGCCAGTCCCGTTTCGAGTGGCCCCGGTTGACCAACTAATCATTTCCACCCCGACTACTCGTACATTCTGTGCCACCCGCATTCCGCAAAGTAGGAAACGGGTCGCAATTACGTCCCCTCCTAGCTCGCCTGCCAACAAATATTTGCATTTATCCTTATAAGATACGGGCTGTGAGTAGGCGCACCTGCCCCCCCCCTGTGACGCAAGCATAGAACGCTGAGTGGGGACGGCCATTTTGGGCCGAGGGGACAGCCCCCCGCCTGGTGCGACTGGTTGGGCGGCTAATATTGGCCTTTGAAAAGTGCTTAAAACCAAAAATTTCTTTCATCTTAGTCATTTGCCAACTGGGCGGACTTAAAATCGTTTCATTCTTCTTCAGCAAATAAGCCGATCCGGTTTTCACTCCTTCTGATAAAGTCCTCTACGCGCGGGGGGACGTTGACACGGAGAGTAAACTGTCCAAATTTCTTCGACGAAGACGTTTGAGAGGCTGTCGACGAATGGGACGCGTTTTCGTTCACTAAAAACGAGAACATGATTCATCGAGGGGCACTCCTAAAATGGGAACGAAGACGGCCCCCGGCCAACTTCAGCGATAGAGATATTTCACGCCCGATCGATAACATCTCCCTCTCGGCCGAGGTGAAGGTTGTCGAGTGCCCCCCGCAGAGATAAGCACATGGGAATGTGTCACCCGAGGGGGACTCGAACCCTGTCCTGCAAAACATGTTGTGCTGAGCGTGCTGCCTGCTGTTCACACTGCAGGGGTCCTCGTATTTTTGAACACGTCTGGCAGGGCATGTGAGCAAACACGAGCGTGAGTGCATTTCAGGGGGCTGGCCATGGATTGAACCCGGCGGACATGCGATTCGCATCAAACGGCAGCAACAGTTGTCGGGCAACAGCATCCTGACGGTGGAATGGGAGGGCATCCACTCGGGGGTGCCCGACGACAAGGCCATCGGGGGCTTCATCGTCGAGTACCGACCCGAGACGGCCACCACGTTCATACAGCACGACGGACTGATAAGGTACCAGGGACCCAATGTCAAGTACCGCATCAAAATCAAGGACCTGCCCAGCGGCATGATCTACTATGTGCGCATCAAGGTGATCGGGCGCAACGGCGACGTGCTCGTGCAGACACCCGAAATCAAAGCCCAATCGGAGACTGTGCAGATCGTGTGCAACGGTAAGTCGAATCAATGCCGCCAAAGCGCGTTAAGTCATTGAACTGGTCCCTCGACGTCCCTCCTCAACTTCAACTTTTGAGTTTTCAAAAAACCCGTCCTGGCGCTGGGGGGAGCATTGAACGATTTCGAGTGCGTTGAGGAGTTTCTGGCGGGACAATACTGGCCGACGAGTTATGTTAAAAGGGACCGAGTTTCGCTGGCGGCCCCCACTACAATGAATTTAAACGCCGATTTTGTGAATACAATGAGCGAAAAGTAGCCAGCGCCCTAGTTTTCTTGATTTAATCCCCCTCCGATGCCAATTTCCAGCACAAAGTCCCCCCGACTGACAGCGCGCACCTCATGTTCAGGCAAGATCACGCAGCCGAGGAATATCCGCATCGTGTCGACCAGCCGCCACTCGGTCACCTACGCCTGGGAGGCCCCCGAGTGCGGCAACGTGCAGCGCTACGTCTACCGTGTCGAGGGCTACAGCGACTGGGCCCGCTTCGACGTGCACACAGCCACAGTGACGGACTCGCAGAGCACGATCAGCAACCTCCTGCCGGGCACCACCTACAACTTCCGTATCATGGCCGTCGACCCGGGCAGTCGGGAGGGCCCGTGGACCGACTACATGGTCAGGACGACCACCGAGGGCAGTGGTAAGTCGTGTTGACTCAGTCTTAGCCTATTCTCACTCCGGCCCATTGTCTGCCACGAGTGCTCGTCCAATGGCGAGATAGTTTTTCTTTGAGATTTCCACCGCTGGTTTGAGGGACAATGGGCGGCAACAGTGTCTGCCATTGTACTAGTGGGGGGCTGGTTTGTTTAGCCGAACGCATTTTCCTCGCCTCCCTTCTTGCGGGAGGGGCGTCTTGGTGGTCACGAGTCGGACTGGTCATCTCCATTAACAATGGCCTTTAACTCGCTGCCCGGCCCGCACCGATTATAATATAGTCATCGGGCGGTGCCAGGCGGGCGTCTCGGTCATTTTGTCGAATCGGACGTTCTTGGTCGGGCCGTCTTCGGCACGTTTATCATCCTCGGACCAGCTCGATCAGATACAGCTTAATTGAGAGCGAGAGCACGCCCGCGGGGACTTCTTTATATCGATATGATGAAAGATGTGCGCAGTGCGAGCCAGTGCTTAGGCCAGTACGGCTAGGAGCTAGGCATGGCCGCCACTATTTTGCGCTCTCTACTCATCGCTTACTTACTGCTGACTTGTTTGGTAGCACCGAGGACTTCGGACGCCATCCGCGTGCTCTACAAGACCGACACGCAGATTCGGGTCGAGTGGGAGCCGGTCACCGATGCCAGTGTTCAGCACTACGAGGTAGGTGCCCCCCCCCCCCCCTGGCTGGTCACTGTTTGCACTGGCTCCCACTCAGGTCATCATCCTGGAACAAGCCCGCGAGGACGAGGCCGTGCAAGTGTTCAGGACGCAAGTGCCCCCCTCGGAGCATAGTTTTGTCTTCACCAACCTCAAACCATCCACCAACTATTTGATCGGCGTCATCGCGTTCGCCGACTTCGAGCCCAAACAACTGTACCGACTGAGGGCGGCCACGTCCGCCAAGGGTGCCCAGCCGTGGAGCGAGCGGCCGAGCGTCTCGAACGGACGAGGCATCGGCAAGTTCGTGGTGCAGTGGGAGACCCCTGAACAGGAGTTCGCCGGCCAGGACCTCAAGGGATTCATCATCGAGTACCGTCTCCCCAACGAGACCACGTAAGTGCCCCCCCCCCCCCCACAGTCCCCCCTTCCGCCGACTGACCGGGCTGTGCTGCAGATGGCGACGATACGGGCAGATGATCGAGTACCGGCCCGGACAGCAGGAGTACACGACCGAGTTGGTCGGCTTCTCCGACCGCGTTGTCTACGTGATTCGAGTGCACCTGGTGAACACGGCCGGCGAGGTGATCGCCGTCACCGACGAGTTCAACGTGGGCAGCCCGGCCGCCGCCTCGTGCACCGGTGAGCCATCTTGTTCTCGCCCTCGGCCAGGCTGCAGGGTGCTCGTTGCAGGTCCCCAAGGAGTGCCCGCCAACGCCGAGGCCTACTACGTCGGCCAGACCACCATCACCTACTCGTGGAACCGACCCCAGTGCGACGAGTCATACGGCCCCGTGGAAGGGTACGAATACGCGGTAAGAGGGCCTCGCCTTGCTCGTCACCCATCGACACAGCCTGAACTATTGTAGTTCTGGAATTTGGATCGTGGAAGCGAGCCGGATCGTCCCACGTTCATTAGCACGAATCGTGTCACCTTGGACAACTTGACCCCCAATCACCGCTACGCATTCAAGGTCCGATCGCGCTCGCGAGCAGGCTACAGTCCTTGGTCGGATCTTCTGACCTCGGCCACCAAAGCGGGTGCTGCTGGTGAGTACTGACCGGGGCTGGTTGTGGCTTTGACTGACCTCAATCCTGTCCAGATGGCAACATTTACAAATTGCGCATCGTTCTGGCCACATCCAAGTCGTACTTGGTCTGGACACCCGTACCTCAGGATCGCAGTCGTATCGATCGATTCAGGTTTGTCGGGTCTGTTTTGGCCTTCGATTCGATTTGTGGACTGTGCCTTTTTCAGAGTGTCCTACAAGATCAGCACGACCGACCACTGGCAACGGATCGAGGATCGGCCCGACAGGTATCAGTGCCCGGCGGGCGTGGGCGAGCCGGGCGACTTCTGCTACGATTTGTCCGATCTGAAATTCGGCATTCAATACACGGCTGATGTGAGTGGGGAGACTGTTGGGGGTCGCGGGCCTGGGCTGCACGAAATGGTGTTGCAGGTGGTGTATCGACTGGACACGGGCGAGTGGTCCAAGCAAGGCAATCCCCTGTTCTTCATTCTAGTAGACGCGGGTAAGTGACCACGTGAGTGCATGGGGGGGCACTGTTATGTTCGACTCGGGACTCGGTTGGTTGTTGACGCATGCGGGGCTGGGCTCACTGATTGCGTATATTCTGTTGGGGTGGGCCTTGATTTGTTGCAACTGGCTTGTTTTGCACCGCCTGCTCTGTTTTGCACGATGGGAAATGCACGAGTGGACTAAAGTGCGGGACTGTAATCAGCGATACGAGCTGTCCATCGAGCCGACCACTGGCATGCCCTGACCGGAAGTGCATGCTGGCGACTAACACGTTCGTGCCTTTTTTCTTTTCCCCGGCCGTTGGTCACGCTAGTCATACCTATTATTCCCACGCCAGAACCACCTCGTCTGCCCGAAGCGCCGGCCCAGCTGACCGTGACTTGGCAATCGGAGAACAGCGCCCTAGCGGCTTGGTTGCCGCCGTTGTCGGCCGACGTGCGCATCGACGAGTACAAGGTGCTTGTTGTAGGCATTGACCAACTGGCCTCTCCTTACGCTTGCCGCTTGCTCTACTTTCCAGATAACGGTCCGAGTGCTAACCTCCTCCAATCCGCACGTTGTGCCCGGCCACGTGCGTGTGTTCACCACGCCCGGCAATGTGTATCGATACTTGCTTGAGAACCTCTTCCCCGACACCGTCTACAACGTGTCCCTGGTGGCTGGCAGTCGCGGCTATTACGGCCCTCCCGCCTTCGAGATCGTCGGACAAGGTACCTTTCTCTCCTCATCTCCTGTCCGCTTGCCCGGTGTCCGACTAGCCCGCGGGGTGTGGGGTCTCAGCGGCCTGTGCAAACCGGGCTTTTTGCCTCTTCAGTTCAAGTGAATCCTGAAATCCGGCAGTTGCGAGTGGAAGAACGAGGCGACACGGTCACACTCAAGTGGGATGTGGCTGGTCCCCTGCGACGCGTCTGTTGCTACCAGGTGACCAAAGGCACCCCGTTCTGACCCATCCACTGGCATCATTGTCGTTTCAGATCGATGTGCGCAGTGATCGCGACCCGGCCTGGCGTCCGTTCGGCCAGAAGATATCTCAGCAAGGTGACCAGCGATACTACACGACCGATCTGCGGGGTCTGGAGGGCAACACGCACTACTTCGTGCGAGTGCGAGGATTGGCGCAAGGAGACGAGACCTTGTGCACGAGCGAGGCGTTTCGGTTCCGAACCCACTGCGAACGACCTCGAGCACCACCCGACAACATCGACCTACGGGCGGCCGATGCCCGAACTGTCGTCCTGTCGTGGACGGTAAGCTGGTGGTCCCGCGAGTCTGGTGCCTAACTGACCTCGTCACCTTCAGCATCCCGATCGATCGACCTGGGGCTGCGAAGACATCTCGTACGTGGTCGAGGGCACCATCAACGGCAGGCAGCAGCGAATCCCGTTGGTGGCCGATGTCCGCGGGTTCCGAGTCGAGCATCGACTGCCCTCTGACCCGGGCGCCGAGTGGAGGATCCGAGTGCAGACTGTCAACAGCGCCGGGGCATCGCCCTTGTCCAACGAGTACACTTTCAGCACTCCCCACGAAGGTGAGTGTTCGGCCGACCCACGGGCAACTGGGATGAGGACGCTTGTGTTCCAGCCTACGTGACGACTCCCCGACTGACCCCTCACGGCAGTCAGCTGCGTGTCGACTGGCAGTCGCAGGGACGGGGAGCGGGCGTGGTCTACGGGTATCTGATCGAGCACCGCACCACGCAGGACAATCGCTGGCAGCGATCCGGGTACGCCCTTGATCAGTGTTTATCGAGGGAGACTGTGATTTGTTTGGTTTAGATCGATCGTCCCGTTCCAAGGAGACAACACTCCCTACACCGGTGCCATACACGGCCTCCCCAGGACTGGCGTCACCTACGTTCGCATTCTGGTCTTGGACAGGAGCCAGCAAGTGATTTATACGAGCGAGGAAGCCTCGGCCGAGTCGCAGTGCAGGGGTAAGGAGAGTGCTGTGTGGGTGCCTATATAGAGTAACGGCGGGTGGTGTTTCAGCTCCCAGCCAACCCCCGCTCAATGTTCAAATCGAAGCGCCCGACGCTCGTCACGTTCGCGTCACGTGGCTGGCACCTCCGGCCGACAGTTGGGGCTGTGACGATATCCACTACGAATTGGAGGTGCTGGAACCCCGCGGAACTCAGGGGGCCAGACTGAATCGAGGCGAGACTGTGTACGTGTTCGATGCCCGACCCAACGAGCGGTGGGCCGTCCAGATTCGAGTCGTGAACAGTGCGGGCGCCAGTCAGTGGGTGAGAACGAGCCCGACGAGGACCCCGCCCCCCGGTGAGCTGATAACTGGTCTCTTCGTGTCGTACCCCGGTGGCGTGCCCACCCTGCAATGGATGAGCATCGATGGCGTGGGCGATCTGGTCAGCGGATATCGATTGGAGATCATGAGCGAGAGTGATCGCGGCTGGCGATCCCACTCTAGCGGATTCGTAAGTCAACTATTTCAGTCAATCGCAGACATACTTACGATTTGTTGGTAGATCCGTTATGTGGGCTCGCAACGGCCTTACGTTGTGGTTTTGGATGACTTGCCCGAAGGTCAGCGCGTGTTCGTCCGAGTTCAAGTGATCGATCAGAACAACGGAGTCCAGCACACCAGTCCGCAAGTACCCGTTCAGACACCCACTCGTTGCCGACCACCCATCAGCTTCCCCAGCGATTTCAACGTGCTCTCGGCTGGTCCCAATCAAATTCGGGTGACCTGGAGGGTAAGGCCGGGCTAGGTCTGCACTGACTCGTTCTGATTGGCAGTTGTTTCAGCCGTTGACCCGCCCGGAATGGAATTGCGACAACGGATGGCACATCATCAGGTACACGACCCCGGCCGCCTCCGGTGTCAGGAACATCACTGCCGGCGAGTCGGTGGCCATATTCGAGTCCCCACCAGCCACCACCTGGCAATTCCAAATCCAAGCAGAAAATGCGGGCGGAGCGTCGCCCTGGTCCCCCGTCTTCACTGGATCTACTGCCACGGGAGGTATGGCGTCTGCATAGCGTGCAGTCTCCTCATTCTATACCCGTTCTTGTTTAGCCCCCGGTACCGTCGAGAACGTTCGCGTGGCCCCCGCCGGGCCCGGCAGCGTTCGAGTCACCTGGACTCCGCCGTCGAATGCCTACGGACAAGTGCAGGCCTACGATGTCACCTACCAACTCCTCTCACGGTACCACCATGGCTCATTTCCGTTCCGCCTGTCATAACTCTTTTGTCTGTGCAGAGGCCTTTGCGCCGAGTCGCCGGAACCGGAAGTGACAGTGACCACTCGCGACCCATTCTATGTTCTGCAAACGCTTCATCCGCACTCGCGCTATCGAATCACCATCGTTGCCCGCACCAACGTGCCTGGAGCGCCAGTCAGCCAGGAGTTCACTACTGAACCCGCCGGTAGGTCAGCTCAGGGCTGGAGTGGCGTACAGGTCGTGTATGGACAGCATGTTGTTGCAGCCCCGACCGGACCACCTCGCTCGTTGCAAGCCACGGACACTACGTCGCGTCGAGTCACGCTGACCTGGCAGGCACCACCGTGTCCGCAGACGAATGGAGAAGTGCGGGAATACGAGTACGAGATGCAAGGCATCGACCCGTGGGCTGTCCGCGAGATACACAAGAGCACGATTGTGGACACCAGGGCAGTGGTCGACGGCCTGACTCCCTACACCAAGTACAGGGTCAAAGTACGAGCTTACACCAGGCACGGCGCCGGGCCGTGGTCGTCCGATGTCATCGTCACCACCGAACCATCGGGTAAGTTGTAATGGGGGGGCCTCGGGACTGCGTGCTAGTCCTGCTCGTTTCAGACGATCCACCCGCCCCGCCGGTGCTTCGAGTACTGAACGCTAGATCTGACGCCATCGACCTGTTTTGGCAAGGCGCCTACCCGCCGCACGGAGATATCGATCGATACAAGGTTCGTATGGGAGGGGGCCCGATGAGGTGATGCGGACTGGTGCGTGTGTTTCAGGTGCAGTTCGCCATTGGTGGCACTGGACGGTGGAGCGAAAGAGAGTTCAGACTCGAGCAACTCTACTGCTCGCCCGAGGTTCAGCGCAGATTGCGAGAACAGGCCCCGTCGGGCGCCAACGTCTACTGCGTGACCATCGCGGGACTCGAGCCGGAGCAGAGCTATGATTTCCAGGTTAGAATAGTCGAGCGGTTGTGATTGGTGGGTGCCCACGAAGGCTGTTTCAGGTGGCTGCCCACGTGATCGGCCGTCGATGGGGTCCGTGGAGCAACGTGGAATCGGGCAGGACCGGCGGAGGCCCAGTCAGGGTTCTGACCGTGGAGAGCGTGACTGCGGGATCGGACAGCATGGAGATCCGATGGACTGTGCGCCCGTCCGACCAAGGGCGTGTGCGAGGGTTCAGGGTACGCATCGCCAGGGCAAACGTGTAGGTGCCCTCTGTACGCGTGTCCTCCTTGCAGGTCACTGTCCATCCGTTGAGCAACCCCTCGCAAGTTCGGCAGTACACCGTGGACGGCCCCATCTTCCAGTACCGCATCGACGGCCTGGAACCCAACACGGCCTACAACGTCACGGTGCAGGCTCGCACTGAGACCAGTCCCTACTACGACGGGGCGTCGGCCACACTGCGGACTGTTGACATCGTCTTGCCAGTCCCTCAAACTCCGCCTCGTGTCGTGGCCAAAACTGCCAACTCGGTGACTGTGGAGTGGACAACCCCCTACTTCGGTGGCCAGGCCTCGCCCCTGACTGGCTACGTCGTCGAGTACAAGACCCCCATCCGAGGGGACTACACCAGACACAACTCCATCGTGCCCCACGTGCCCAATCAGCCCTCACACTCGGCCGTCGTGACTGGCCTGCCCCCGAACACTGATGTCTCGGTGAGAATACGGAACGTGGGCAGGAACAATCAGATCAGCAACCCCAGCCCGGACGCCACCGCTCGTACCGATTGCATGGGTGAGTGAGCGAGCGGGCCGTCCGCAGTCTGTGCTGGCTGACTTGCGACTTGTCCTTGCAGAGCCGAGCTTGCCGCCGCAAGGCATACGACTGGACACCAGAAGCGAGCCGTTGCAGGTCATTGTCACTTGGCAGGTAAGGAGTCCTTGTTCGAGTACGGCCCGCCGATGTGATGCCCTCGCCGATTGCAGAGACCGATCGAGTCGTCGTGGCGTTGCGATCAGGTCAGTTACGAAATATCCTACCGCACGGGCGACCTGCCCACCGAGCAAGTGGCCCGAGCAGGCGCTCAGCAGTCCGAGTACAGTCTGCCCTCGCCTCCTTACACGCGCTGGTTCATCAAAATGCGCACGGTGAATCGCGTGGGAGCCAGCCCGTGGTCGGAAGAAACAAGCATCACCACACCCGAAATCGGTGAGTAGTCAGTAAGTTGCGAGTTGCTGGGAACTTCAATGCCTTCTCATTCAGCCCCCGGTCGAGTTCGAAACTTGCGACTGACCCCATTGTCGCCGAATGAAGTGCTGGTCAACTGGGATCCACCGGCCGAGAAGCCGGGCGTGATTGTGGGCTACGACGTGTCGTACAGACTGAAACACCGTTTGGCGTGTCCCGAGGAAGTGCCCAAGGACGTCAGTCGAGCGTGGATCACCGTCTACAACGTGAAGGGAGGCGAGTACACGCTGACCGGCCTCCTGCCCTATTCCGAATACGAAGTGAAACTGCAGGCGCGCACGACCGAACTCGGACCGGAAATGACCAAGACTGTGCAGACGCTGCAACAAGGTCAGTGCTTGCGCCCCCTGCCTCGACATATCGCTCCTATCCGTCCTCTGCGTTTCAGCTCCGAGTGCCCCGCCATTAGACCTGAAATCGACGTTCGTGCTTGAGCGAGGTCTCGGTTTCAGCTGGCAGCCGATCGAGTGCAGTCAGCGCCACGGACCCGTAAACACGTACGAGTACGAGCTGCTTGGGCAGGATGACTGGGCCAAACTGGAGGTCCGCATCGCCAACACGACACAACTGAAAGTACGGTCGGACAAGGTGCTTGTGACGTGTGCTTAACTAGGCCCCCTTTTCAGCTGGACATCGACGGCCTGACCCCGTTCACCAAATACATCATGCGGGTGAAGGGATACAACAATGCTGGCGGGGGCCCGTCGTCCGCCGATCTGGAAGTGATGACCTCGAAGGCTGGTATGGTCGACTGAGGTATGCACTGAGCCGATGACTTATTCCTCTTTTGCAGACGCCCCACTGCCGCCCCAAGATTTGACTGTCATGTCGGAGGGACACGATTTCATCTCGGTTTCCTGGCTTCCTCCCTATCCCCCCTACGGCCCGGTCGACTCGTACAAGGTCCGCTACCAGATGGTCGATGCCCGAGGATCGCAAGGCAGCTGGCAAACTGTGGATTTGCACAAGAGCGACCCGCGTCTGCGATGTCCCGGTGCCCCTGAAACACCTCGTCTATGCTACAACATGACTGGCCTGGAATCGGGCGTCCAGTACAGAATCCAGGTTAGAATTGCCGACTCGGGGTCTGCCGGCTCCCATCTCGTCCTTTACTTCAGGTGTCGGCCAAGATCGAGGGCGGCAGTTACGGGCCGTATTGCCAAGCTATAACGGCCAACACGCTGTCGGCACTTCCCGACGCGCCTCGTTCCATCACCCTGCTGGCCAAGACGAGCACATCCTTGAAGATTTCCTGGGTGCCGCCGGAGGATCCGCAGCGACTGATCACGCAGTACAGGGTAGGCTGGCATTGTGCTCCCGCTCTCTGCTGGCCAGGCAGTGTATGCTCCTTAGGTGACCATCGAACCTGTCAATCCAATACCAGGGGTCGCGCTGAAATCCTTCACGGTGGACGCCCCCAAGACCGAGCTGCTCATGGAAAATTTGGAACCGAATACGGCCTACAACATCACTGTTCGTGCATCGACGGCCCGGGGTCTGGGTCGTGGTATTTGGACCACATACAGCACTGATCCTATAAGTGAGTGAGAGACGACCAAGTCTGAGTGGGGTTAGTGAAACGCGGAGTCCTTGCAGTCATTCCAATCGTGTCCACCAAACCCATTATCTCGGACATCGGGCCCAGCCACCTGCAAGTGGAATGGAACTCGGCTGTCGACACGCACAACGTCGTCCAAGGCTACATTCTCGAATATCGCAAACTCGGCGAGCCCGATTTCCGCGAATGGGGCAGCGTGATCCGCCACGACGGCATCAAGCGGACCTACCTGGAGAGAATCACCGGCCTGGAACCGGACACCAACTACGTGGTTCGAGTGAAGGTGGTGGACAGGTCGAGTCGAGTCGGCGAGCCCAGTCCGCAAGCCGAGGCCCGCACCGGCTGCCAGCCACCCACGTCGCCACCATACGATATCCGAGTGGCCGCCGAGACGCCGAATGAAGTGCGAGTGCGATGGGTGCCTCCCCCGTCCAGCACCTGGCAGTGCTCGCAGATCGTGTACCGTATCCAGTACCGCAACGGCACCCTGTCCCCCTTGAGCCACGCGGACGTGTCGAGCGGTGTCACCGAGCACGTCTTCCCCTCCGCCCCCTACACCAAGTGGACCATTCAACTACGCACCCAAAACAATGCCGGCAATTCGGACTGGAGTCAGGTGCGACTGCCGTCATCCCCGCACTGACCCCCGTCAACACCGGCTTGCACTTTTCAGGAGATCGAAGTGACTACACCAGAAACTGCGCCGGGCTCCGTCAAGGACGTTCGCGGTGAGCCCGCTGGCCCCGACAGAATCCGTGTCACGTGGAAACCACCCACCGATCCGAACGGCATCATCCGCGGCTACGTGGTCAGCTACCTGCTCAAGTCGAAGGGCGACTGCCCCGTGCCTCCCGGCCAGCCCATCATCAGGGAGGTGCACAGCGAGAAGCAGCTGCTCAAGGATCTCGAACCAGCCTCCACCTACGAAATCGTGGTCAGGGCCAAGACGACCGTGGAGGGACCGCCATCCGAGCCCATCCTGGTCACCACCGAGGAGACGGTGCCCTCGGGCCCGCCCACCAACGTCGAGGCGGCCAGTCTGCACAAAACGGGCGCCACGCTAACTTGGGACGAGCCGTCGTGCGAGCACAGAAATGGCGAGATCAAACGGTACGAATACGAACTGGAGGGGGTCGACTCGTGGGTACGTGCCGATGCCAAACGGGCATCGGTCACCACCGAACGCGTCGAACTGTCCGAGCTGGCTCCATATACCCGCTATCGATTCCGCGTGAGGGCCCTGAATGCCAAGGGAGCAGGACCATACTCCGAGTACGTGGAGTTGACAACTCGACCGGGCGCCCCTCCTGCACCTCGCGACCTGCGAGTGGAGACACCCACGCCCAATGCCATCCCCATATCCTTCCTGCCCCCCTCACCACCGCACGGCGTCATTGACGATTATCGAATTCGATACACGAGCACCGACCGAATCAGCTGGCACGAAGTCAGGGTGCCGCCCGAGCAGTTGGCCTGTTTCGGCATGTCTGCCGATGGACAGCGTCTGTGCTACAGGATCGGTGACCTGGAACCGAGGAAGGAGTACGCCATCCAGGTAAGGCGACTACTCGCACCCCAGGCAGCCCTATGCATTCCGATCGGCTCTAGGTTTCGGCCCACACGCGGGACGGTGACTGGGGCGAATGGAGCGCGTCCATCTATCAACCAACTCCCGAACCAGGTGAGGCCATTTTCGCATGTCCCCAACCGTCTTCCAAGATGTGTCTCCATGTCCTTGCAGAAATCCCGGTGCCCACCGTTGCTCCTCGCCTGTCCGATCGTAAGCCGGACAGCATCACGGTGTTGTGGGAAGGCCTGGATGCCAAGCTGATGAAACACGCCGACGGATACGTGCTGGAGTACGTGGCTGGCGGATCGTCGACCGAGTGGATTCAGCACAACGATGTCATAGCCAGCAAGGGGCCCCTTAGCGGCGCCATATACACCGAGACGGTAAGCAACCTCGTAACCTCGCTCAACTAGCCGAGTCACGCGGCCCGTTTGCAGGTGAAGGGTCTGCAACCAGACACGACATACGCTTTCCGACTGCGCGTGGTCTCTGGTGGCAAACGCGGCCTACCTGGGCCCGAGTTGAAAACGAGGACTTTGTGCGGAAGTAAGACAAATGTTGGGACAACTCTTTGCCAAAGATCATTTGGTCCCCTGCTCTTCCAGAACCGACTCAACCGCCGAGGAATTTGAAGCCTCAAATGCACGAGTTGACCAATGTTCGTCTCAGTTGGGAGGTGAGTCGGGGCGAGTCTGCCTTTCGGCCTCGTAAGTACACCGCCCTTCCAGGCCCCGCCTCAAAACACGTGGCGATGTGGTAAGGTGGTGTATGTGATCAAGTACGCCAATTCCACGCACACTGGATTCGTGGACGTCGACCCAGCCTTGGGTCGAGATGCCTACGATTTTGCCAGTCAGCCTGGCAGCAAGTGGGAATTCCAGATGCGAACACAGACAGTGGACGACAACGGAGTGCGCGGGGATGGCAGCGATTGGTCGAGCCCGGTCGAGTTCACTACACCCGGCGCGCCCAGTAAGTCGTCACTGACTGGTGTTTGGCCGTTTTGCTTTCACTAATGCTTTCAGACACTATTTACGTGGACTTGCAACCTCGGGGACCCGGTGGTGCTCAGGTCACCTGGGACTTGCCGCCCGAGTTCCGCGACTGGACCTACGGGGTGGATGTGGCATACCGACTGAAACAACGAGGCAACTGCCCACCCCAGTACATGCCCCCGGTCACACTGCACAACCAGCAGAATCGTGTCATCATGTTGGAGGTAGGTCGGAGGTTGGGTGCACAGGACTATTCTCAGATTCGCTCATTCTTAGAACTTGGAACCGAACTCTATTTACGAAGTGACCGTGACTGCGAGGACGCCCAGCCATATGACCCGGGCTGGAGTGCAGCCGCCCAAGGAAGTAAAAGAAGTCAGGACTGGACCAAAAGGTGGGCGTCTAGTGGATTGGTGAGTCAGACGTTGTGCATTCGTGGTTTGCCGTTGCAGAACCGGAAGCACCTCCGCAAAATATTCGAGTGCAAGAGGTTGGCGAGAAGACGGCCACGTTCACTTGGGAGCCCCCGCCGTGCGATAAGCAGAATGGAGAAATCACTCAATACGAGTATAGTTTGACCGGAATCGATGACTGGGCTGCCGTAAGTGTCCCCGCTATACATACTTGGTGCAAGTGTGTCTAATGGGCGGCAGGGAGCCATTGGGGCTTGTGTGATGTTCTAGCCGTTTGTTACTTGTGCACTCGTGTCGATTGCAGGGCGATTTGCGTCAAGCCACCACCAGCCGCCAACGCGTCACGGTCAATGAACTGCTGCCGGACACTCGCTATCGCTTACAAATCCGCGCCTACACCAGCGCCGGGTCTGGACCGTGGTCGGAGCCAGTCGAGATCAAAACGGGCGGCACTGGGACTGGTGTTCCCAGAGAGCTGCACCCGATCGAGATCCTGTCCCGCCAGGCCTCGGTCACTTGGTTGCCCCCCACTCAACAACGAGGCTTCGTCGATTCCTACCGCCTGAAATACAACGCCCGCGATGGCAGTCAGGCCGACGAGGTCATCCTTCGCCCCGACCAGTTGACCTGCCGTCGGTTCACGCACGCGGCCATCAGCTCGGACAGTCTGTGCCACACGATCACTGGACTGCGACCAGTGGTCACCTACGAGGTGCAGGTGCAAGCTCGTTCGTCCACGGGCACGTGGGGTGCCTGGTCACCGGCCATTTATTTCACCACCCCGGAACGTAAGTGGGTTGGGTTGGCATGAATTGTGTGGAATGCAGGTGTAACCCGCTCGGTGCCACCCCGTTTAGTCAGTTCATGGCCCGCATGTTCATAGTGCCCCTTTTGTGTGTTTGCAGGTGACCCCATCCAGTTCGGAGGTGACTTGAAATTAGTGTTCGCCGAACCTGAATCTCTGAAAGTTCGTTGGAGTCCGCCGGAGAACATTGCTCGCGAACTGATAACTTACCGAGTTAGTCTGGTGCCCCTTAACCGCATTCGGTGTCTAATGCATGCTGTCTGGTTTAGCTCGGTATCTCGGAGGCTTACGATCGCACAGGCGCGCCCGTGCAGCACACCGATGTGCCCGCCAACCAACTGGAATACACTTTCGGTAATCTCAAGCCGAACACGGTCTACAACGTGAGCGTGGAGGGCTCGACGACCGGCAGCCGCGTCATGTGGGCCATATCGAAGAACTTCCAGACTGCTGATCGATGTACGAGATTGCAGAGTGTCTCCGTGAATGCCCTGTGTGACAGGTCTCGGATCGGACGCCCTCTAAAACCATCCTTTGATTCTAGCTGACGGCTGCGTGGACTGGTTGCCCTCCCCGTCCAACTTGGAGCTACTGGAGAAAACGCAGACAACCATGTACATCACTTGGGCACCGCCCGAGATCCTGGTCCCTTCGTTCATGGAATTGTTCACTCACTACAACGTCAGTCCGCTGGTATGGTTGGTGCAGAGTGTTGGTGACGAGCGCAGTTCTCGTTGCAGGTGACCATCACCCCGTGGAATGTGAACACGAGGCAGGAGGAACTGGCCCGGTCAGTGTCCAAGATCGTCAACAGGCCGGGCAACCGGGTGTCGTTCGATGGACTGGACCCGGCCACCGTCTACAATATTTCCATTCAACCCAGGACCAAGACTGCCTGCGGCGAGACGCTGTGGGGTGTCTATTCTACATTGCCAGTTGGTATGTGCCCGTCGCTCGCACAAGTCTGTCTTGTGTGCAACCCCCCCCCCTTTGCAGGTGCTACTCACATTCTGCGTTTGAAGTGGAGGACGCCGACGTCGTTGCACGTCGGCTGGTTGCCTTCGTGGGGTGCTAATGTGAACGAGTATACGGTAAGCGCGAGTCCTGTGGTGCCCCTAACTGGTCTCCATGCATGACTGGCATTTCAGCTGACAGCCACTGCCTTGTCGGGTGATAGCTACCTCCTTGAACCGAAGATAATCAGTGTGCCAGGCCATCGCACCGAGTACTTGATCGAAGGCTTGACGCCAGCCACGGTCTACAACGTCACTTTGGTGCCAAAGGATAAGACCAACTTGGCCTGGGGCGCCTACGCCACCCTTCCCCACGGTAAGTACCGGCCTACTTGTTGAGAGCACAGTGAGAGCACATTTTCTTCCAGGACATATCTTTGTGAGAAATGCTCGTTATTGCGACAAAAAGGAGTTCGACTTTGGAGGCAAGCCATCCTGGTCGTCCGGACTGTACAGCTCGATCGCCCTGTCCTGGACACCTCCTACCAAGGAAGCCGAAAGCTCTACGCAGTATCAAGTAGGCCGCCCGGAGCCCCTCTACTGCCTGCTTAGGTGACCATACCTGTTGCAGGTGCGCTATCGAAAACCGAATTCGAACGAATGGGTGGTCTTGCCCAGACGTACCCACTACGAGCTGCGATGCCCCGGTGACGGTGTGGCCTTCCCCTGCGAGCGCCTTTGCTACTTGCTGTATAACCTGACCGGGCCAGTGTCCAGGCAGCTGGTGCAGGTAAGATTGGCTGAACCGAGTGGATGCGAGAGCGCGACTGACGGAGGCATTGCAGGTGCGCGTGCTGGTGGACGGAATGTGGAACAGATGGAAAACAGTAGTGGACAGTCCGGTGACAGACGCAGCGCAGAGGACACCCGAGGACCAGGCGTGCTGCATCGTGCCTCCTCCTTACTTCGTCGACTTCGTGGGCGAGGAGGGGACTCTGATGCCGGTGGTCATTCGAGCCGTCCCCAACGATACCCATTTATTGTAAGTGCCCCTGTTCGCCCCGTGGGTGTGACCTGACGGGCGGTGCATTGCAGCCGATACTACGTGGTCGTTGACGAACGAGATCCGGCGGGCGAGGTGAATCCGAACCTGTTGTTCGACAAGATCACTGCCAAGTCACGCAATATTCCCTACTACATCGCCGGGGCCTTCGATCGGAACACGTTGCCGCTGGGCCGAGAGCGACAGCTGAATATCGGTGATGGCGAGGTGTACGGCGGGTACTTGAACTACCCGCTGATCAAGGGCAAGAAGTACAACTGGTTCTTCATTCCTCACTGGAGAATCGGCGACAAGCCCGTCTACGGTATTCTGCACCAAGGTAAGGGACTCGTGCCTAGTCTTCGCCCCCCGTTGTCCTCGTCTCGTTTTGCTTACCAGAACGTACGGGCATATCCACTTGGCCGTGGTGGATAATCACCTTGTTCTCGTTGCTGATCGCTGTGCTTGTCTTGCTCTACTGCTGCTTATATTGTTATTTGTGGAGGTAATGTCCGCACGCTGGCCCCGCTTGCCGTGTTCTGACTCGTGTGTGCTCCTTCTACTAATCACTGCACGTGTTTTGGTTTGGTCAGGTCGTGACGTGGTTAGTATTGGTGGTGGGGCTATCAGTGGTGAAGGCGGCTCGTACAGACCGGAGATATCGTACCTTCTCGGTGGCAGTCTCGGCGGCGGATATTACAGGGACACGCTGAATCAGCTGGCACCTCCGACGACCCCGAGAGGCATGACTCGTTTGTATCTAGCCAGTCTTGAGTGCAGTGTACTTGTGCCTGCAGTGCCTATTCCCTGTTTCCTCTTCAGGCGATGGCAGCTACGTCAGTTCGACCTACATCGGCGGATGGCCGTGGTGGTGGCTGTTATTATTCTTGCTCCTTCTACTCCTACTTATTCTTCTCCTCTGCTGTCTCTTGTGGTGCTGCCTCGGAAGGTTAGTATCCTCTTTTTCGACTATCTGATCAACCGATCGCACGGATTTGCATGCGCATGCAAGTTTGTATTGTCCAGGGCTAATCCGTTTCCCGTTTCAGCCGCTATCGTCGACGAAAACGCGTGACCACGGTTAGTCGCGAAGAATACCCGCCTTTGCTCATCAAAACGGAAGGAAGCGTAAGTTGGATAATTGTTCAGTTGGCCCTCGATAAACCGAGCCTTTTCAGAGACGCGATGTGGCCGAAGATTTGGATAGATTGAACGCTCGAATCGGCGACTTGCAACGGAGCATCGACACTACCAAGGTCATCCACACGACCACTGCGCAAGGTAACCGTGAGTGCACGATTCGTGGGCCTTGCGCCGCTAACAGTCCATTAACACCAGTTTGGTTTGGTTGCAAGATCGTAACTGCTTCTGAAACTGTCGTAGATCTTGCAATTTGCTTTGCATTTCTTTTGTAGAATCTCGCGATGGCGATGTAAGTGCTCACGCTTCACTTCGAATGTCGTGGTTTGGTTGCTTTAATTTTCGCTTTCTAATTTCTAATTGGCTTCAATCTGGCGATCTTAAAAAGCGGGGGTCCGGTTTTTGGAAGGGTGAACTCGCCGCCTGATTGAAGCCAGTTGCTCGGCTGTCCGTAATGCTTAGTTAACAAACTGACGCTGGCCTTTTAGCGCGATACTGACACAGTCAGCAGCTACGAAGGCTTCCGCCGGACTCAGCGCCGTCGACACGAATCGTGTAAGTGCGAGGTGGTCGACCGGCAGCCAGCTGCGTCTCACAAAAGCTTAGTTCTGAGTAGTGTTTGGTTGCAGTGGCCTTGTCACAGCTCTGTCGGGTGTCGACTCTGGACAACCCTCCATTTTCTACTTTCAGCTGGTAAGGGCGATTTCGAGGAAGGCTACGTGAGGGGATTCCGCGATGCCAATAAACTCGGTGCGGGCACGTCCGGTCGCGAACGTCTCGACGCCGACTATGCCGGAATGAAACGCGAGTGGCAATCGGGATACGCGCAGGGACTGTCCGACGCCGGACGGGACCTATCGCGCAGTATGCAGCAACTGATCGCCAGGCCAGCAAACCTCGGAGGATACTCGGCCGGTTACATGCAGGTACGTGGGGGGCGGTGTACTGTAGATCAGCTATAAACTCCGGCTGCATGCTTTGCTATAACTGCGCGTGTAGGGAGTACGAGGCTTTTAGTTCAGCGGAGTCGCACTAAACGAGTCAGTGGCTGAGTGTCCTCGTGCCCATAACGTGATAGACGTAGTAGCAGCGTGTTCTGTTTTCTCGTGTCAGGGCTTCCGCGAAGGCAGCACAGCCATGTGGGGCGATAGAATAAACATGCAAATGCTTCGGCGATTAGAAGAACTCTATCCTAACCAAGACGAATTCCGTCAAGGTTACATCGACGGCTACAAGGAAGGCTTGCATAGCCGTGACGTAAGCACTTACCACTCTTACTAGCTGACGCGAATGCCTAGGCTGCATGAGAGGCGTGTGGGCTCGTCCGCTTGCAATCTCCTCGCTGGACCATATAGTCAAGCCCATTGTGTGTTTCAGGACTCGGCCGGCCTGAACAAAAGCTTGGACGACATTAGCGCTCGTTTGAAGAGTCTAGAACTACGTCAACAAGACAAAGGCGGTGATGAAATACACACGACCAAGATATACCACGTCTGTAAGCGACAAAAGGTGCTCGGGCCCGCGCGACATCGTTCTCAGAGCGAGCCCCCTTTGCAGATAATCAATTGCCCGAGACGCAAACTGGCTACGCCACCTCTGGTCAGCAGTTGGCCCAGGAACTCGAGGAACTGTCCTCGTCTTCCAGACGTAGCACGCTCAGACGTCATTACACGGTAAGGCGCTAAAAGCTTTCGTCTTTTTCTCAGCGGGATGTCAAAGTGATTTTTAGCCCGGAGACTACTTGAAATACGCCAGCGATACTGAAGGCGGAGCCGGGGCCTACAGCAGCCTTCGAGGACATCGCCGCTCCTTATCCGCATCGGCATTGGGACGTGGTACGGGCACACACAGCTATCTTTTCCTGGTCTCTCCTATCCATCGATCTTTGCCTGTCTGTCTGCCCTATCCTTTTTGACTCAAAGTTCTTACTCTGTCTGGATGAATCTTCTAAAGCCTGGGTTTGACTGTGCAACCTGCGACATTAACTTAGCTCGGTCTTGCATCCCGTTCTTTTGAATGAAAAGTAGGATAAAGCCTGATGCTGGCCACTCGGATGGCGTCGACGGGCGAGATCGATGGGTGTGGTCGGGGTGTTTGTGGTTGAGGGGAAGTGTCTTTGCAGAAGAAGGTGGAGCTTCGACGATGGAGAGGGCTCGTTACGGGGCTGATCGCACGTCGACCAGTCGCGTCAGTGTCAACCAGTACAACGATACGTTCTCCCGTCGCTACAACTATCGCTCTCGCTCCGATGTGGGCGCCTACTCGGCAGATGGACTGCCCAAACGCTATCCCAGCCAGACCATTTTGGACGGCGTGCGACCAGGGCCAACCACGCCCACGCATCGTCGCGAGGCCTTGGAAACGTTGCAACGCGAGCTAGACACTATTTCTCGGGGCTCCACCGCGGCTGGTGGTCGAACGTCGGTGGTCAGGGGACGCTTCCAGGCAGGCGACTCGGCCCGTGGATATTCGAGCGACACTGGATACGTGAACGACACGTGGCGCGGACGCGGAGCCGGAGGTGCAGGCTACGGATACGGTAATGTGGCCCAGCAGCAGTCCTACTCGTATAGCACTAGTGTCCGTCAACAAGTGCACCAAGGTCGGGATGGGCGCCACTACGACTGGCGCAACTAGCCTGGTTTGGGTTTGGTGATTGTTAACCGGTTCGAATGCGGAACTGGTCGCCAGTACTGGCGGACTGTTCGGTGTTCTCTTTTGCACGGTGTTGTGGCCTAATTGCACTGCTTTTATTTCTTTTGTTTTTATTTTGCTGACTTTCATTTTAGTTTTAGTTCCGGAATAAAATGTTTTTTGCTAATCTTCACTCACTTGGTTCCTGGACGCAGTTACTGACTGACCTGCTTGAGTGGGACGTGCCTGCTGTTTGGGCCTTGAGTGCGTGCACGAGCATCCCGCACGCCTGACCACGTTGTTTCTTGCAGACGCCTATCAGACGCACACGAGTCGGACGGAGAAGCACACGTACAGTGGTGGCGAGCAAGGTGCCGCCTACCCGAGATTCCAGTCGCCGCCCCTGTCCGGCGTGACGGGCGGTCGTTCGAGCGCCTCGTCCATGGTCAGGAACATCCCGGTGCAAGTGGCCGGTGCCAGCGGTGGTGCGGGCGTATCGGGTACATCTTTTTCTCTTTTCTCTCACGGCTAACCCTACTAGCTGGCACGTGTGTGTGGTTGTGTCCTGTCGTTTCCCGAATGCACGGTGCGCGGTGTCTTCACGCAGGTAGTGGCACGGCTAGTACTACGACATCTCCAATCGCTTCGCATGTTGTGACCACGACTGGCTCGGTTTCCTCCTCTTCCGCTGCCCCGAAAATGGTCGGTACCTCGCTAGCTCAAGCTTATAACTTGGTCGGTTTGTCCGCTGCAGACAGCAGTGGCTCGGAAATGGAACGACAGGCCAGAGCGGCGGCCGGGGCGGCGACGTGGACCGACGAGCTGATGGACATCGTCAACGAGCCCCTCGAGGAGTCCTTGGACCGAATGAAGAAGTACAGCACCTCCTTGAGCAAGCTGCCGCCCAGTCCGGCACCGACCAGCCCAAGACAGGGTAAGCCGCCCTCGTCCTCCCTCTACGTCTAACCAACCGCGCTAGCTTGTCTCGTCCGGTGCCCTAAGCTCGGTGGGGTGGCTCGTGCCCGTCTGCGCCTCCTGTGACGTCCCCTCTTCCTTGCAGACTATCGGCGCGATCAAGCGGCCCAAGGAACTGGCGAGGCGTATTCGGCCACATACAAGGAGGTAGGGGCAGCCGGGGTCGAAGCCCAGCTACAACCCGTCTCTTGCAGGAGTACTCGGGCGCCAGTGCCGGCCATTAGTCCCTGATCATGACTCATCAACCATGCTGCCCAGGACTCGAAAGGGAAAAGGCGAACGGCTATAAACTGCCCACTTACAGTGTACGATAGATGGTTTAGTGTAGATACTACCAGCCGATCCAGTGAGCGTATATTCTACATAGAGCAGGTTGTGCGTGGCTGCTGGCACTTATAATAGTCACATCATTTACACGGAGCCTCTTGTTTTTCGATTTTTAGAGTTTCCATTTCGTTTTCGCGTGTGTCTAGCATATTATCATTTTCTGGTGGTTTTCGGTTGTTCGTGTGGGCGAGGTGTTGGCAGTCTCTTCGTGGCCATTGGAGTTAGTTCGAGTTGTGCTAGTTGTTTGCGTGGCGCCATTCATGTTCGCCGTTGCCCGGTTTAGGTGTGCCTTGCTTTTTGCTTATCCTTACTCGCTACTCTTTTATTCAGAGTCTATGCCATGGAATGTATTGTACGAATGTGAGGGTGTGCTTGGTTCGACGGTCGATTTCAGCACAGCCAGACTCATTGAACGTGACGAACCGGTCATAGCGAGCACACACTGGATGCATAAGATTATTGCACTAGACTACAAGCCAATATCAAATGTGCAAGACGACGGCCCCGCTCGGCTTCGAGGCCGCCGCTTCCTGGCTGCTCCTGTCCGCACTGACGCATTCGGCCATGTACGACGGCACCTCGATGGCCACCGCCGTCGAGTAGCCCGTTGCCAGCGAGCTGCTTGAGCTGACCGTGTCGCGCGTGGAACTCGAGACGGGCGATCCGAATTTGACGTGAGGCGTGCCAGCCGTGCTCAACACCCCTCGTTCCGTCAGCAGCTCGACCACTTGCTTGCCAATCCGATCGGTCAGTGTTTCGATGAGTTCCTTCTTGGCGCACTCCAAGTCCCACACATTCACTGGCCGACGTCGGAATGAGAATGCCGACGATGAGGGCGTGCGTCGGGCGGACGGTAAGAGCGAGATGGGAGCCGAGGGTGGCGAGCGGGGCTCCGATTCCTCGCACTCGCTCACCGACGGCGTCCTCGCCAGTTCCCGATCATCGAGCACCTCTGAGCGGACGACGCGAGCAGGGACTGTAGCTGAGCCTGAGGCGCTTGAATTCTTCGGGCCAGTCACTGATAACGTACGCAGAATTTCCCGTTTGACACCGTCGATGTGACTGGACGAGCGAGCGATCTCCTTGCGCCTGTCCTCGCGTAACTCGTACCTGAAAGAGCAGAGTGTTATCCTGGTCGGACACCAATTCACACCGTACGCCCACCTCAAACTCGAAATATCCTGCTTGATCTCGAGCAAGTCATCCTCGTTCACTCCGTCCATCTTCATTTCCTTCTTCGTCTGGTGAATGTAGCGCGACACGAGTCGTCTCATGATGTCCTAGTGAGTAGACTGGCTTAAGCGTGAGCCAATGGTAGAGCAGTCGGCGCTCACCTGGTACGTCAGCTTTTCGGGAGGCGACGAGGGCGGGTGCTCCTCCAACTGCAGTTTTCGTTTCTCGTAGCCCGGTCTCTGAAACGAATGCTGCCAATGGGGTACTGTAAATGAGCAGTGACAGATTTACGAGTACGATGTCGAAGGTGGCTTACCTTGATGGTTGCTCGTTTACTGCGCAGTGCCCAGCCGGAGTCGTGTCCTCGGCACGCGTCCAGAAGGCGTCTGAGACATGTGAACACGTAGTAAATGGACTTGGGCGTGATGATGATGTTGAACGGGGCTGGCAGACTCGATCCTTCGTCGAAATAGCTCATCCACAATTTCGTCCTGTGGAACTTCCACTCCAGGTCGGCGTGGTCCTGAAACGGGCGCCTGGCGTGTGCCCTTGTCGCGGTCACCAGTTGTACTTACGTTGATGATCTGGAACGAGTGGCTCATCATGGCGATCAGCATGTTCAGCAGCTGCAAAGCAAGGACCAGTTGAGAGAAGTAGCGAGAGTGAAAATAAATGAGTGCATTACGACGATGATGGAGGTGACGTGGTAGGCGATGAACATGCCCCGGCCGATCCACTCTGTGAAGCTGGCCCCGGTCTCGTCCAGCTCGGTGGCACCCGTATCCGTTATGCTGAACAGCGACCACAGCAGGGTGGTGTACGAGTTGGGAATACTGAAAGCAAGGTCATTAGGGCCGTCCTCAACTGCCCGCGGGACAACTCACGAGGAGAAGGCGAACTCGCGACGGGGACTCTTCCACTCGGGCTTGTACCACCAGTACAGCTGAGCCATACCGATGGCGAAAGAGGAGAGGATGAGTAAGAAAATGACAAAGAACTTGGCTATGTCGACTAGCATGCAGCCGAGCGAGATCTGCAGCGGGCCCAAATAAGGATTTGTCTGGAACAGGTAAATGATGCGGGCGAAACTGAACACGTTGGCCACAGCGAAGAGGCCCTCGGCGATCAGGGTCGGCTCGTCGGCCCTCCACAACGTCCTCGATATCTTGTCCGGACCGTATTGCTCGTCCTGCATGCGGTAGTAGGCGATGGCCCGCAGGCAGAATGTGGACAGGTACAAGGCCATCATGATAAAGTCCAACCAGTTCCACCACTGACGCACGTACTTGAGGAAACCCTCCTCCCACAATTGCTTCACTTCCGACCACACCATGCCTGCAACAGACACAATGCAATTACTCCCTTATGGCGGTGCAGTGCAATTTAGGAGAGAGCACCTCGGAGAGCGACTACTCGCTGTTTCATTTTATGTCTGCCTCGTTCGAGACGATTTGTCTAGCAAACAAATCCGTGTAGGGAGTCAGTGGCTTCTTCTCTCTGCTTCTCACATTCGCACCCCAGCCCGACCTGTTTTTAAGCCAGTCTCATTCTTACGAGACGGCTTTTCTCCCTTCGATAAATAGTTAGTGCTGTGATCACTTTTCGGGCCCTCAAAAAGTCGTGTTCTTTATTCAGTCGGTCGGATTATATCGAGTTCACTCGTCCTGCGCGAAACTTTTTTCCCACGCAATGAATAATGGTTTTTCTCACGCGGGCGGGCAAGTATACGAAATGAATAGGGTTGGCATCGGGGCGCCTGCTAGTTGCAACAGGGCGATCAATGGGTCCATTTGAGGGGGCTAACCTGATTTGGTATTCGGACGCGTACTTACCGAACACCCAAATAGCAATTAGGGTTTCGACAATGGTCGGTGGCGGGCCTCGCTCGGTGGACCTCGCGTCCTGATCGTCGTCGTGCCGTCGGTAGCCCTCGAACGTGGCCAGCGTCAGCAGGAGGAGGAAGCAGCCGAACGAGGTCGAGTAGTAGAGGAACTTCATGAAAGGCGATCGCACGATCTGTCCGACCCGACTGTGCGGCACGATGATGTAGCAGAGGGCCAGCACGGGCCAGGCCAGGATCAGGAGCAAGCACACGAATATGTTCATGGTCGATCCCCGTTCCTGCCTTCCCGGAAATCCCTCGTACCAAATCGATGTCAGCAGCTGTTGACAGTGCGGGTGCGCAACGAACTGAAATGCACGACTTACTTATTAGAGCCACACATGCCCCCACCCCAACCTGACTTGCCTGCTTCTGCTCGTATTTTATGGCCAATTTGAGTCTAGCCAAGCTGAGCTTGGATCCCCAGATGTCGTCGGGGTCGTCCGAGACGTCCTTGTTGAGCACAGCAATCACTTCCTCCGTGCTCCGACATTGGCTCAGCAGGTCGCAGGCGAACGTCTTGCATTGCTCGCTGAGGTGCCAGTAGACTTCCTTGAACTCGTGCTCGCGGACTGACAGTTTCTGCAGCTCCCAGCTCAGTCGGAACGCAGTCAGGATGGGGTCGTTCGAAGTCAGACTGATCCAGGCCTAAACACAGGGCGGACTGTGGGACTATGCTGTCATGCACGCGCGTCGTCTTACCGGACTGGCCAGTGCCCTGTAGGTGTGAATGCGGTGCAGGGAGTGGTGCAACGAGTCGAGCAGTCTCTCCTCCTGGCACAGCGTGCACGAGCAGGACAGGTTGTGCGGTTTGCGAATGGTGGCGCCCCGACTCAGCAGCAGTTGCAGTATCTCGAATTGGTTCAGATGGGCGGCCAGCATGACGGGCGAGATGTCGGACGGGTACTCGAAGTTCTCGGCCTGCTGTTTCTCGAGCGAGGAGGACCATTCCTCGCCGAGCATCTCCTTGGTGATTGTGGGATGATTGATGAGCATTTCCACGATCTTGTACACTCCCTCTCGGATGGCGTATAGCAGGGCGTTGCCTATTTTCACGCCCGGTTGTCGAAGCAGGATCTCGACTATTTCCACATTCTCGTTGTCTACGGCGATTTCCATGGCTGAAAAAGGGTGGCCCAGGTTGGCCTAACTCAATCGGGTCAAAAACGACCTTGCTGTACCTGTTCTGCCCAGCAAATCCGTGCAGTTGACGTTGACTGGCAGCTCGCACTCGAGGCATTCCTGGATGGTTGGCTTGTCGCCGCGTTCGGCCGCTTCCAAAAAAGCCCTTTCTCGGGTGTCCATTGTGTGCAGGTTCTTCAGAGGTTTGAGAGCAGGCGGCACGTTTCCGCCTCTCGGCCGAGGACTGGCCAGTCGACTTCGGTTTGTCCTTTTCGAATTCATGGCCCCGGTTAGAGTCCCAAAAACGTCACCGCCGTTCCGGCTTAGGTCGAAATAGACTCCTGTCAAAGAAGCCATCACAGATTTGCTCAAAAACTTTTTCTCCGCTTCTTGTTCAGTCGAAGGCGGAATGATTAGGTTAAGGACTAGTAGCACTCGGGCTGGCAGTCAGAAAACCAAATTTACGATTACCGACTAGGAGGCCCCTAAATCGTCCTCAACGCGCAACAACAACTCGACTCGTTAGTCTTCGATCAATGCCTCGTCCGCTGTCCACCTCGCAGCCGCACTGACCACGGCCAACCGAGCCATACTCTGGCAAAAAATGCGAGCTGACTTAGGCTTGTTGATCTAAGGTAGACCCTATCGCGTGTCATCATAGCCCGGCCAGAGCAAGGGCGAAAAAAGAAGTTTTTACTGACAGGGAGTCAGTTGTTCGGCCGACAACTGGCAGCAAGCATTCCATTCTTATTCTTAGCTCCGAAATGGCCGCTGGGTACGGGTCGCATAAATTCCGGAAAGGCGCGTGTGGCGTTTGTTCGGCCGTCATTCGATCCCCGAAAGCTAAGAGAGCGCCTACCTGACACTGGGCACGAGAGCGGCGATCAATCGAGGCCGAGGGCACAAGTATTGATAAACATCTCGCCCCCCAAACTACCCTTATCCACCGCGATTCGGGCTCGCGTCCATCGTCCACTTAGAACTTGATAGGCCCACTTTTTATCCTAAATCTCCCACTTTCCCAGCTCGGAGCCATTTGGGTTATTTGAAGGAAAGATTCCCTTTACTCGACTACTTTTCTTATGACTCGATCGATAAGGACTAGATTTCAGCTGGCCAGGTTGGGAACAGTGTTCAAGCCGTGTACTCGGAGAAAAGGCAATGAAATGAGGAGTTGGGATGGTAAAAACGGCGTTCCAGTCGGGCCACTCGAGGTGTGGGAGCCAGACGTACCCTTTCCGTCATTTCTTTCAGTCATCGCGCTTCCAAATATGAGACCGATACAAATTGCTCGGGTGCAGCGAGGCGTGTGATGTCGAGTAGGCGGCGGCGAGTTGGGGGTCTATTCGTCGAGTGAAGCACGTTTGATCAACTCAATCTTGGTTTTAGCCGAGCGAGCCTTCCAAAAGGGCCGCTGCTAACTCGACTGATGGCCCGTCGAGGACCGGCCTTGCATAAGCATATGGACGAGTGTTTGGGCGTCAAGTTTGCTCGCCTTCAGCTAAACGAGTGAGTGAACGAAAACGTGCTGGGTCGATATCGCGGAAAAGCCGTCAAGAAAATGCTTGTGCTGGAGGCCGGAAATCGAAGTTATGATGATGCCCGAGCCGACAGCTGAATGGCCTCATTCATGCGCTCGTCAAAAACCGCCCGGCCTGGAAAAGCGGCAGTTTATGAAGTTCAGGTTGGTAGTACAGGTAGAGCAGGGTGGAGGCGAGGGGACTGATATGGCCCGCCTGTTCTAAGCCCAGCACTTGACTTCACTGCCATTTCGACTTGCTTTTTGTTTGATGAGCTCAGCATTAGGAATCGTGATAGCGCTCGCGGCAGAATATAGGTCCGCCTATGCTACAGCTTGGCCTCGTACATGCGCCAGTTGCCTTGGCTACCTCTGTTCGCGCTCATCGGATCAAAACGTCGAACGGAAATGAAAATGAACAGGAAAGGATCGGACATGCGCAGCGGGGTGACCCTATGCTGGCCTTGCAGTCTGGTCAGCCGACGAAATACCTGTCCACCCGCTGAACAGAGCTACTACAAATTCCAGCATTCTCTACATGGATGGCACGCAGTTTCTTGGAGTGCCCTAGATTCCCAGCGCCATTGCTTTCCACGATGGGCTAAAATGGAATGTCGACTTCTCCCATTGCACATGGATCACAGGCTAGGCGGAGTGAAAAATTCGGGCCTAGCCGGTTAGTCATCTGGCTCTCACTCTGGGTGAGCACTCGGGCGAGTGCTTGACTCGAAGCCTGACAAAGTAGTTCTTCATCCTCGAGTACACATACCATTTTCGGTGATTTTGCGACCACATAAATTCCATGGGCTGGCGAGGGAATTGTGTATCGCTCGCGCAGAAATGCTATTCTGCAGAGGCTTCTGGCGATCGATCCTCAGCACGGAGCCAAGCCGATTCTCCGCACCCGTCAGGCTCATGTTTCAGCCATGGACTAGGTCGGAAGACTTGGTTGATTACTCCCTCCAGTGGTGCGTCCCCCAGCAAGTCATTCTCCCTGTAAGAGTCTGCTGCAGTACCATGTCACAGAAAAATCAGAAACAAATCTGCTTTACTCTCACGAAGGGCTTTCACTCCTATCCAGGCGCGTCTCCCCGAGGTTTCTGGTGTTGCAAAGTGTGTTTTAATCAACTCATTGCGCCATCGTGTGTCATTTGGAGCACTGAGAGTCATACAGGTCAAGTCGAAAGCAGTGTGCTGAGGAGCAGCTGACGAGGATGAGGCTTGGGGAGGATGAGACCAGATCACCTACATCGTGCTTGCCCTGGTCATCAGTCTGAGGGACTCTCAACATTTGACTTACTCGAGCTCGATGGCCGAGATCGAGCACTACGTGTCCCTGATAATCCTGTACGCCGTGACGGCCATCACCAACGACGTGTGCGAGTGCATGTCCCGTGCCATGGTGTTCTACGCCTACGTGGTGTGCAATCGAGAATTTCGACGCACTGTCATTCAATGTTTCAGAGGATGGACGAGCCGCAGCTGCTGGACTGATGGGACTACCAGCACAGCCGTAGTGACCGTCGCCAATGCCAATGGTCGCAGAACCGGAAATTGTGTAATAGAGGACACAAGCACCTTGCTTTGACTGAAGCCAGCGTACAAGCTGGGGTATCCAAGATCGTGTGCAAGCACCATATTTTTCTCACTAACGCACCTGTGGCGCACTCCAAGAAAATAAGATGCACCAGCACAAAATACCACAGTATACAGTGCACAAATAAAATGAGATATCATTGGATCAGAGCACCACGTGGAGGACACGCCACCCCAACAAACCAGGCGCTTGCCAGTACTGTAAGCCTGACATGAATAAACCAGTTTTAACGATCTCCTTCTCTTAGCGCCTCTTCAGAGTCTTACTATTGAAGTCTTGGGTGAAAAAGGATTGTGAGCACAGCAGATACACTGCACAACCCAATCATGCTGCAACTAGCGGTGAAGGCTGGCCTTCAACGATATCTCCTTTGACAGAAATCGAGTCCTCAAATAAACACACGAACATCATCTCGCCAGTTGTGTTCTGTTTGAGCAATCTCGGACGGTTGTTTCACATTTGGGTGTAAAGAATCGCGAAATTGTCTCACAGTCAGCTCATCGTCAGCTCAAATCGTAGCAAAATGGGGGAGCAGAGTTTAATTTTCGTATGAACTACATATACCTATATATCCGTGCCAAACAGGTTGAAGCTTGTATGGCCCCATTCAAAATCGTTAATGCCCAGGCAAGTGAATATTTAGGACATGCATTGCTTAGAGGAACAGTCTGCAGGGGAAAATGTCTTGCGCCGAGGTTATATTAAACGATTTTGTTTCCGTGACCATTTAGTGCCTTATTCCTTTCACTTTCGTGGTATGGGACTGTCTGCTTACAGTCAGCACCATGATGCGTTTCGGCCTGGTCAGCTGTTTGACCATGGGTGAGCGACAATGCATGCATTAAGAAAAACTTACAGCAGGATACATAAATTGGAACTTGATATGCAGAGCACAAAATTATGCAAAAAGCCCCGATCAATACGAGTCAAGTCTATCATGCAGTGTGCGGATATCCAGTCTTGTTGCTCAATATGCAGGAGGAGCACAGCTGATAAGCACGACAAAAAAGAAACTGCAACAGCCTCTCTTGTATCTGATTGGCAAACAGCTTTCACGAAAGTTGGCTTTCGGAAAATTGAGGTGCTAAAGCCCTGGTCTGATCGCGAAATGGAGACCAATAGAGCCTTTTGGCATTTGGCAGGCATGTTTAGTGAAACAATTATGAATTTGATATGGACAAATCAAGCAAAATGACAAAATTTGAGTGAACTATGTAAGAGTTGGAGGTGAATTTTGTAATTCAGGGCTATGTACTAGTCTTAATGTTAGCACAATATCCCTCTGTCGCTTAGCCATGGGAACCCCGGGCAGCCACCACAGTGGCTCAGTACGTGCATGCATGCCCTGGTTATGAGCAGGCAAGTAACAGCAAAATGTTTGGTTGCTGGTGTCCTATGACTGGCAGAAGAAGCACCTCGCCTCTGTCTCAAGCAAGCAGTGGAAGGAAAGTGAAGGGGAGAGGAGGGTGACATTGCCCTCGGCAGGTAGAGTATATCCGAACGCGGACAGTCTAACCATTCCACTTGCCCAGCCAGCCATGACGGACACAATGCGCATGTCCTGTCGGGCGGCCCATTCATCACGCGCTCGGGTCGGTAGCCGGTGCTTTGTCAAAAACGACGCGTCCAACGGTCAAGAGGTGGTCATTGCGCCAAATCGAATCGCGCAGAGATTGATGGCTGATGTACGGGCAATCAATTAGGACCGCCAAACTGCGAACATACACTTGATCGATGCCCCAGTTGGCGCTTGATGGAGCGTAACCATGGACAGGCCGAGTCAGGAACGAGCCTTTTTTGCTTGGTCGGTACAAATTTCGCTCTCGCATGAGCGCTTTCCATTCTCACAACACCTTAGCTGGCTCGCACTGAATATGCACAACGGCCTTTTTCAGTCGGTTCGTCACGCTCCGTGGCCAAAGTGCCGCTGGTTTCTGCAAAACTATGGCGAGTCGGTGTCAAGGCCTGTCGTAAACAGTGTTGCCTAGTCTTATTGGTTTGTTGATGGTAATCGGGACGGATAGTTTTCAATAAGGACGTGCCACGAGTGACGACTCGGACAATCCTTGGCCATTGTCCTTCTGAAATGGCAAACATTTGACAGCTTGTTAGCCGCGCTCAGCATTCCAGCCTAGCTTAGCCATGTTAATTGTTGGCCGTGCGCTTAGCGGCTCCTCGGCGGGGCGCACGATTTAGTCTTGTCGCCGAGGAGAAAAACACAAAATGCTTGTAAATATTTGCACGACTCATTTAGTGCTCGGAGGAGTTGGCCGATGACCGGTGGCCACACTCGACCGAGTCGACTGCGCGAGCACGCGTCCTCTCCTGATTCATGAGACGAGCGGGTCCTTTTTAATCACTGTCGCCGTGCCAATTTCACGCTGCTGTGCGCAACAAGACCGATGGCCGATCACGACGAGCCACCCGTTGAGCTCGAAATGGCGAGTGAGCCGAGGCGGATATGATTATCATCTTACCAGGGGCACCTGAATCGATCCAGAGAGAGGGCCACTTTCGATTATTTTGTTTCCCGGCCCGGGGAGTACATGAATATGCCATCAACTAATTGCCTCTGCCCTTCATCGCCGCACGGCCACCGAGATTATCGGTGACAATTCCGGGCCGGACTGGCATTGATCCGAGTCGCCCGGCACCACCACACTTTGGCCGCCTTTGTTGTTCACTCGGGCGACTAGCGGAAAAAGGCAGCAATTGCAATAGAATCGAATTGAAAAAGAACTGACTGGCTTCTATAATTGCCGAGCTACTTTTACTTCTATTCTTGGGGGAACTAAAAAGGCAAACAGAGTCTTTCTGCTGATTGATTTTGTTTACACGGTGTCCGCGTAACCAGTGTCAGTCTCTGACGAGTGCCCTCTCGGCCACACCCGCCAACGAGTTTACGATTAGGCCGCGTCTTAATTCCAAAATCAGCCCCCTAGCCCCTAATTATGGGAGAACAGCGCCAGCTGCGGGGGCATGGCACCCTTTTGTTGTCCGCGTGTCGCCACACCGCGCAATCCAAGCTTTTTTCAATTTCACTGCCGGACGCGCACAAAGCCGTCTCGCCCGGCTGCACTGACCTTATATGGTAGTATTCTTGGTTGGTCGAATCGGGCGTCTTTTGGAGGCTTGGAGGCGATTAGGCCCCGTCTGGCCGCCGAGCGGGCTGGTTGATTGCGTGTGGCATTTGTTGTGACTTGCAGGGTGAGTAGGTGAGGGCGACTGGCGAGGAGTAAGTGTAAGCGTACTCCTCGCTAGTTCATTATTTTCCTTCTTCTCGAGCACAATTGCCTCTTCTCATAATAAAAAGAGCGTTGCCTCATCTTGAGCTCGTTTTTGAAACTTGAACAGCTGTGACGGAAACGAGGCGGCCTCGTTTTGCCGGGCCTATTTTTGTGTAATTCGGCCTCAACTAGTCCTCGTTTTCGTCGACTGGCCAAAAAGCTTGCGCGACGTTTTCGACTGGCGGGAAATCATTACTTGAAGGCGGTCATCATGCTAGCCCTGTGCTGGAATTTCGAGCACTCGATCGCCTCACCCAGAGCTTTTAATTAAGCTAAACAACCCGGTCTGGGCCCCGGGTCATCGGGTGGAAAAAAGTGTTTTGTTTTCGTCTGCCAGATTGGCCAGATTCTAATTTGCTCCTTCCTCGAGTCTAATGTTTTCGATGATAGTTTTTGGCTGCGAGGGGAAATAGTTGAATTTGAATTAGGGCCGAGTGGTGGTGGCTGCCGAGGGAGGGCCCTACAACCCAATGCGCTTAGGCTTCGATCGGTCCGCCGAGCAACTCGAAAATGAGGCGCGAGGTTCTCAGGCTCGAAGAAGCGCGCTTTCGTGACGACGAGCTTTTTTCGAATTGCCTTCTTCTAGGCGGGCTCGTTATCAGGACGAATAAGGCGGAGCCTCCCTCGGCGACGACGAGGACCATAACTAGCGTGTCGGAAACGAGGTACGCCCGAGGCTGTCTTTTTAGTGCGCGTTCGCAGTCTAGTTAGATGGCGAATACACACTTAAAAGGAATGCAGCCAACTACAATAAAAAAGTTTTTCATACAACTCGTAAAAGTTTGACGAGCGGGAGGGCGGGTTCTGGCGAGCTACTCAATTTCTATTACGATCATTGCCACAACGCATTTCATCAACGGTGTCATTTTAATTTTTGATTTTAGTCGAGTTTGTCGTTTTGGATGGCTGTGCCACACTATTTCCTCCTCCTGCTCATTTTCGGGGGTGCAATCGAAGCTGCTGTGGACGGCGTGGAGTTCGTCAGCTACGAAGGCGATGACACCAACGAACTCGAGAACGACGATCCTTGCTTCTACGATTCGAGACGGGATTTGTCGCCGCGTCGTTTGGAGAAATGTCTGGAACACGTGAAACGATCGGCCTCCGACACGAGTCAGTACTGGTTCGGTGAGCGGTGGAAGACCACTTGTTCGTCGTCCAGATCCAACGGAGCTAATGCCGTAAGATCGTGTTTCAAAGCGCTATTTCTACTGCTGACCGCAAATGGGGGCTGTTTCAGATTGCTTGCTACAACCCGCCCAAATTGCAACGTTACGAGAGTGTGGGCGCCCGTCTTCTCCGAGTTCCCACCTTCGACATGGCCTACCTGCGCAATTTGGTCATACTGCCTCAGATGGTATTCGTCTCGAGTGCGGGTAAGTGAGCCAGGGTTTAAGCTGCGAGGAACTCGGGCGTGTTTTAGTTTGAAACTAGTCGAGTCTAGAAGGCCGCCCGTGGTCATTAATCATTTTCTCGGAGTGACCTCGAGTGACCCGTGCGTGGTGTAAATCGTGTCCGCAGGGGGGAGTGTTGTCTCCCACGGGGCACACTTTATCGTCCATCATTCGATTAGGATTGGCGTGTCGAAGGTCGAACGAGGGTGAAATCTTTTTCGTTCATTATCTGGCTCTTTTTGTGCGAGGCCGCCCGCGAGAGTAATAGACGAGGTATCGGTGCTCATCAAACAGCTTTCTCGCATGTGGTAGAAATGAAATAAGCATTCTTAGGGATTATGGCCGAGCTGGCACTCGGTGTTATGACGAGGGCGAGAGGGCCTCTTCGATTTCTACTCGCACGAGGCGACGCTGATGTTGGCTCTTCTTCAAACAGGAGCGGGGGGACTGGGCTAATCCCAAGCAAAATAGACAGAATAGCGGGAACTGTTGGTCCAATACGGGCTCCGGCTTGTGCATTAAGAATGTGTCTGGACGAGCGTGTTGTCTTTCCGTTTTACTCGGATTTGGAAAATATGTCGAGCATAACGAGACAGTCTTCGCACACCGGGTCAAACAGGGCCCACTTCACGTCAAGCATGCGCGCTTTTTCTTGGCAACGTCGAGGGACAGGAGCAAAATCGAAGTAGTCGAGGAATGCGAGCTACGACGAATGTAACTTAGCAAAGGGAACAAGCAACTGACGCAAGCGCGTTGAGCCAGGCTTACGAGCATGCCATTGTTGATGCGTTGTTTTAGGGCAGTACGGGGCGTGCGACCACACGTTTCGATCGGACGGAAGGCAGGAGATAGCGGCATTGCCCAGCATGGCACCCGTGCCGCCCTGGCATCTCAGGAATCCGCCCATCATTCGATGGACGAGCAACGAGGGGGTGCAAGACGACGCCTTCTACATCCTCCTCATCGTGGACGTGGGCTTCGGAGACCTGTACTACTTGGCTTACAACTATCCCCTCAAAACGGTATGTCCTCCGTGAGTGCCTTGTGCTGCCATTACAACTTGCCCCTTGCAGGCCCCAGTCAAGGATTATTCAGGCCCGTTGAATTTTCGTGATTTCAATAACCCAGTTGCCTTGTTGGTCTTTCGCCAGTCGACAGTCGTGCCATCGTTGGAGTGGAAGTCGGCCCTGGAGGACGACTCGTCGTTCAATGTGCAACGATTTATGATTAAGAATAACCTGACTCAGAGTGAGTCCCGTTGGCTGTGCTTGCAAGTGCAGCGAGTCAGGGGTCATCTTTGCAGGCTGGATCGGCCTGAATTGGCTGAACGTGGGCACTGATGGCTACGCTATCGAGGAACAGCGGCGAACAAGTTTCGTGGACAACTGCCCACTCTTGATCAGGAATCGTAAGTGAAACGAGTCTTTCTAGATAGCGTGCGTGCACAGTGTGCTTGCAGGTATTTACTCGCCGTTGGATGGCGTTCGCCTCAAGTTCCTCCCCTCGACAGCCCTGAGTACGGTGGACACGTGGATGACGATTACGTACTCGGCCAGGTCCACCAGCTTCGTTCTGTGCTGCAGGAAGTACAGCTTCGAGTAAGCCAACAGTTCCCACCTATTCTCCGCACGCAAGCCTGTTCTTGCTGTAATTTTTAAAAGTGCTTCCTACGCACGGGCGAACGGCAGGTGGTGTTTTGGAGGATTTCCATAAATTTTCTTTATGGGAAAATGCTAATGTTAGGTGTTGGCAGCGGGCGTCAGCTGGTGGCTTTACCACTTAGGAAATGGTTTATTATCATTTATGAGAGCCCGCGGGAGAGGACTATAATTTTCGAACCTTTTTCATTGACGAGTATATCTCTAGATCGAACATTTTAGTGAGGGAGGGGTGTGTGAAATGTGTCACTAGACCACCCGTCGACAAGAAAATAAACGGCAGGCAAACAAATTGAGTGCCGTGGATTGTTGTTGACAGGAAGGCATGTGCGAGTGTTTCAGGGGTGCCGAAATTCAATTGGATCCGTTGGGAGATAAGGAATTGAGGCCGGTCTACATGAGGCACGCGCCCAATATTAGCGTCCTGCGCCCGCCCCCGGTCGAAAGCGAGATGTACGCGTATCGGAGATTCAGTCGTGATTACATGAGTAAGTGACACTTTGTCCTCGGGGACTGCCTTGCAAGGTTTACGATTGCAGCCGTGCCGGACGATGGTCAGTACACGCTACTGTTGTTGGACACGGATCCGTCGGCCTTCGAGAGTGCGACGTCCCCGCTGGCCCTCTGGCTGGTCATCAACATTCGAGGAACGAACTTGCGAGATTTCACGGAGAACAAGGCGGGCATGAGCACGTTGCCTTACATGCCTCCCTCGCCCACCGACGATCGTCTGCATCGCTACGTGTTCTTGTTATTTCGTCAACAAGGTCCCATCACCAGTTTCGATCTGAAGCACTACAGTCCGAAAACGTGTAAAACTAAATTTATCGCCAGGTGAGAATAAAGTTTACGGCCGTATCGACATTGTTCGGCGACGAGGTCCTTTCAGATGTTCGTTCAATGTGCAAGAGCTGATGGCTCGGAACGGTTTGACATTGCGAGCCGTCAGTTGGGTATTGTCCAGGCAGGACGAGTACGTGCGGCACGAGCTGGTGCGCAAGGGCGAGCAGGAACAGAAGAAGTTGTGTCACAACAACGGCGGTCATTTCGAGGAGCATTGTCACCCCGTGGCCGTCAGCGTGATCGGTGTGGATGGTCGGGTGCGCGCCAATGCGGCCGTGGTGAGCCGACGGCGGCTGAGGATAGGCCTCGTCCTATGGACTGCCTTCTATTCTTTGATCTTTCACGGGCCTATGTCCTGATCAGACCGAATCTCCATATGCAAATTTTATCAGAGCTAGTGTTAGATTCTGTTGTTTGGTGCTCCTGCGTACGGTATTGTCTTCTTGTGCATGCGATTCAGGTTGTACAGTTGAGAAGGTACCATCGATCCTAGCGCTCTCAGTGACAGGCTTGTACGTTGTCTCGCTTTACGTGTGTTGCGCCCATGCAGAGGAATGCTGTGATGGACCAAGGCTACGCACTTGTCATGTGTCGTGTAATACATTCGCAGTCGGCGAACGGTCCCTGCTGAGTGCAGCACTCGGAAAATGATAAGGCTATGCTATTTTCAGTAAGTAGGCCTTGCAAGCGCGAGAGGAAACGCAATCTAACATGCGGACTGCGTGTATATATTGCAGTTGAGTGCCCAATCAGCCGATGTCATTTCCGAGATACAAAGTTAATACAGGAAATCATACGAACAATAGGAGGCCGTGTTTTCATCTCAACCATGCGCATTCCAGCCAGTGCGGGTCCGATACTGCGGCCAGTAGGCTGTGGTCGTTCGACGAAGATGGCTGCGAACGGGAGCAACTCGTCCTCGATCCCGCCGGAGGATTGGTTCTGGACGTACCCGCCAGGGGCTCTGACAGAGGCGTCTTCGATTAGCTGGCCATGGGCAAGTATGGATCACGACGAGTGGTGGGCGCTCTACACCAACGTCTATAACACCGTCGACATTGCCGAGCGGGTGTGGAAGTTGTCGACGCGAGCCTTTGATGCGTTGGGGTGTGTGGGCAATTTGCTGATCATGCTCACAGTGGCCCATGTCAGGCGATGCACGCCGGACAAGTTCAATGTGTTCCACGTGGTCGTGGTATCGATCGCGTGTTTGGATTTCGCTTATCTTTTCTTCACTTTTTCACGACGGTTGGTCATCGAGGCCGAGCTGGCTGGGGCCGTCGACTACGCCAGCGCATCAGGGGGACTGGCCTACACGTTCTCGCTGATGAGTGATATGCTAACCCTGTGCTTGACGGCCGATCGCTACGTGGCCGTGGCATTCCCCGCCTTCTATCGCACTCAACGCAAGCGAGCCCGGGTGTGGGCCTGGGCGGCCATGATGGTCGTGGCGTGCGTGGTGTCGTCCACCCGCCTGCACTATTGGTTCGACAACTATTACTACGTCAATGCGGACCTGAGGAGCACCGAGTGGTTCCCCGCCCTGTGCTTCTTCAGCGACATGGTAGTGCCCTTCTTGCTGGTCCTGTTCGTGTTTCCGCTGACCGTGGGCGTGGCGGCCAGCGTGTACAGGCAGTACAAACAGCGGAAGTCCATGACCAACGCGGAGAAGAGTCGGGGCGAGGCCGATGCCAGCAAGAAGATGACCCAGCACATATCACTGCTGGTCGCGCTGCTGGTCATGTACTTTCTGAACCAGATCACCTACATCGTGCTGGCCCTGGTCATCAGTCTGAGGGACTCTCAACATTTGACTTACTCGAGCTCGATGGCCGAGATCGAGCACTACGTGTCCCTGATGGTCCTGTACGCCGTGACGGCCATCACCAACGACGTGTGCGAGTGCATGTCCCGTGCCATGGTGTTCTACGCCTACGTGGTGTGCAATCGAGAATTTCGTCGCAGTGTCGCTCGATGTTTCAGAGGATGGACGAGCTGCAGCTGCTGGACGAACGGGGCTGCCAGCACAGCCGTGGTGTCCATCGCCAATGCCAGTGATCGGAGAACCGGGAACTGAGTAAAGGACGATGATAATAAGCTATTGCTTGGAGTGAAACTAGCGTAGAAGCAGGTTGGTTGGGTTCGTGTCCAGAGCGCCATATTTTACTCACTCAAGCACCTGCGCGCACCTAATGACAATAAAACTCACCAGCACAAGGTAGTTCAGTACGCAGAGTGGATACAGAGAAGTATAAAAGATCCACATTCGCAGTACACCATCAATCTCGCTGAACCAATGGGGATTCGTGAAAGGTATTAGCCACAGATGATTTACACACACGTTAATGGAAGTGCAGTTTGAGAAAGAGAGACAGTGCACAGGGCTTTCTTTGGCATGAAAAAAGCATTTAACGTGGTGCCGCATTACCTGGATCACCCTCAGGTCGCAAGGTACTGAGACCTATGCGCGATTCAATGCAAAAAGTCGATGGCTCAGTTCGATGCGCAGTTGGAGTGCCTAATGCATGCAACAGCGAAGTGAGCGTCCACCGAGGCCCAGCACTGTCGCCACTGCTCTTCACACTGTGCATCTGTGGCGGAAGAACGCGCTGCTGCCTTCAGGGTGCAACAAAATTGAAAGGATCGCCTAAAGGAATTCGGCATGGAACAGAATCTAATGAAAATGGACTGACTGAATGCGGCGCCCCGACCGATGACTGTGTAACAGGATGGGATCATGATCAACAAGAAAAAGAAATGTGAAAATGGATGGGATCATACCTGAAATGTGTGATCGATCACACATTTCAGGTACTTGACTCCCATATGGCTGCCGACACAGACACGTCGGCGGATGTAAGAGTGGAGGTGACTTGGTGTGCAACTGGAATGCCGATGCCTCAAATTAAAGGCAAACATAACGACGGTTTGACCGGTTGCTCTGTACAGATCGGAATGGTGGCCAGCTACCTGGAAACACAAGCAGGCTGCACCCCAGGGAAATGAGAATGCTAGGATGGACACCGGCTTGGCGCACGTAATGAACACAGGTATACCGTTAGAGGTGGTGGGGATCGCACCCATACACGACAAGATGACGAAATCGCGTGAGATGGCACGGGCATGTGGTGCGCAGAGACCAGAGTTCAGCGATGGAATTTAGTCTTGGAGGAAAAGTGTCATGTAGGGGGCATTGGAAGTGGCACGACATTGCAGGCGATCTGTGGAATAAATGCTGACGTGAGAAAGGCACAACCGTTCGCTACTGAATCCAAGGTAATATGTGAAGAGCAGAACATAAACAATTGCGATTCTATCGCAAAAACCCAGATTCTTTCCTACTATCAAAGGGATAGGTGGATAGGTGGTTCCACAACAAGGCAAAAGTACAGGTAACATTATGTCGATAAGAAGAAATTGGAGACGTGTGCTGGAACACGAGTGTATCTTCGCGACAAAAACGACCGCTTGGTAGACTGAAGAACGATGGCTGGTCAGAGAAGACAATTGAATGTGACGTGTCCATCCCTGAAGCGGACCCTGCTCCAAGACGGGACTAAACTCGGAAATGATGACAGCGTACGGGTTAAAGAAAGGATGCTTTTCGCTCAGAGCACCAGGCGGAAGAAATAATGCAAAATAAGTAATCAGTGGCACAGTTGAACTGATGCAGGCCAGGCTGGGTAAACCCTGTGGCACATAAGACAGTTGTACGAGCACGTTTTATGTGGCCCGGGGCAGCCTTGTACCACGAGGAATGACGCACATTTATTTCGACTTTCCGCATGGTCTTTCGACGTTGCATAGGAAAAACAAACGGTCACTTTTTCGCGACACCTAGAACACAATAAGTGCAAGTCGCTGTTTCGCTTCGGTGCGAGCTGGTGATGGAGACGCGAGCCAGGTATGGCACTAAGGGGTATTGTAGCCATTGTCGAAGGTGGTGGCTGAGTGCGCGCACGGAGTATTTGTCGTTCAATTAGGAAGGATAAACACGACACACCACTCCAACTAAACCACTTTGGCTTTGTACCCAGCCAACTTTAAGTTCCGCCATTTCGGTTTCACTAGCATCTCAAGTGGCTGTCGTCATGGGTTCGACTCGCTCGAGGCTTGTACTCCTTGTGTTCCTGTTACCTTGGACTTGTTCTGGTAAGAAAAGTTTCGTCCGTAGTCAAGGCGATCTTGCTGAGTTATCACCCCGCCTCCCAGGGTCTGCCGCTGTTCAACGCGGTTACCATTTTAGCATTGGTCGGACCAAAGGCTAGCGAGCGTGGCGATTGTCTGCTTGATCCGCCCCTCCTCGCACTGTGCGATCCTACTGATCGTCAGTGGCCAGCGTCCAGTTGCGGCAGCAGCCTCGTCTACTTCGACTGTGTCCAAAATGGGACGAGGTCCGTGCTCTCGAGTGCCTGGTGGGTATGTCACTGATGTAATACACATTTCAGGGGTCACATAGCTCGAGTGTCGTGCAGTCGAATGGGAAAGGGCCGCTGGCCAGCACCATGCGCCGCTCGAACTCGAATCAAACGACAAAATGGTCAAACTGGAAGTTCCTGTTTCTATAACACAGTGCGTGGTTTCAGCGTGCGATCAGTCGACCCTTGTTTACCCTCCCGTTTCAGGACTGTCTGTCGGGCATGTACTGCAATGCAGCACGTTGTACATGTCTGAGCACGTATGTGCAACGGGACAACTTCTGTTACGAGAGTGAGTCTCGTCCCTGACGCGCCGTCCGGCCCTAATCGGCCATTTCTTCAGAGATCAACCCCGGCCAAACGGGGTGCGTCTACAACGAACAGTGCGGCGGAGTGTGGGCCAGGGCCACGTGCCTGAACGGAGTCTGCACGTGCCCATCGGTTCCGGCCGTCTTGTCCGGCCCGCTGAGTCCAGTCCAAACTCGAGACGGCGTGGTGTGCGCGGCGGACAGTAGGCGCAGAGGAGATGTCTTTGTTTCAGAACAGTCCGAGCTGTACTTATAGGCTACTGCCCGTTGCCCATCGACGACGGTCTGGTGACGGTGCTCGAACCGAGCGTGGCCGTATGCACCAGTGCGACCGAGTGCGCCCGAGCGTCGACCATGACAGCACCAGGGGCGGAGACGATCAGCGAGTTGTACGAGTGCAGTGCCATCAGCGCGTGCTGTCCTAATCGGGGTACCTCCTTGAAACTGTTTATTTCTTCGCACAAAATTAGCCTCAGTTCTCGCAGCTTATACGTGCTCGCTGCCCATGGGCGCACCGCCGTCGACGGGGAGTGGCTGGTGGTACAATGCGGCCACTGGACATTGTCAGCAGATCAGCTCTGCTGGCGCGGGGGCCACTGTCAACTCCAACAACTTTGCAACTCAGGAGCACTGCCAGTCCTACTGCGGGTCGAGTATGTCTTTGTTCATGTCTGCCGATCGGGCGCAACGTGCAGTATGACTGCTTCAGGCTGTCCTAGAGGCAACCCGCAGCTGGCAAACGGGAGAGCTGTCACTTGCAGCCTCGCTGGGGGTCAAGCAGCGTGCGACAGTAATTACAACTGCGCCTCAGTCGGATCCCAACACCGATGTTGCCCCAAAGCAAGTAAGTTCTTAGTGGCTCTTTGCATGTATGAATATGCCTGGCTGTTCAAGGGGGCCCCTGAAGGTGTCTAAACAGAGCATCAGCGAGTCCCGTTGTAGGTTTCATCTGTGGCCGCCACGGGGGCATGGCCTCCATACCCGCCAGCCTGACCACGGAGTACAATCCTGGCTTTCAAGCCTCGTCATTCTCCACGCCGCCTGCATCGACCAGGTGACTGGTGATAGCTGCGAGTGCATGCATCCCCACATGGCAGCCCCATTACAGGTATTACTACGACTCTCAAACGCGCCAGTGCACCTCGTTCTCCTATCTCGGCGCTGGTGGCAATTTCAATAACTTCATTACTTTGGCCGACTGCCAGGCCTTCTGTGTCCAGCAAGGTGAGCTTGGGGGCTGGGTCGGGTCTCTCGCAGTCACGAGTGGCAGCAGCCAAAACCCCTCATTCATGACTCTGCACCCTGAACCATTCTGTCATTTCAGTGCTCTGTTCCAAAGGCAGTCCACTGACGGACTCGAACGGCCAAATCCAACGGTGCACGCCGAGCGTGCCGTGTCCAGTCACTCACTCGTGCACGAACTCGGTCTGCTGTCCGAGTCGACGTAGGTTGCCTTACTCGACCGTGCGTGACTGGTGGCTAGGCCTATCTCCTTGCAGAGACCATATGCGCCCAAGTGCAGCAGCAGGGAACGTGCACGCAGTTCGGCCCACGGTTTTGGTACAATTCAGTGAGCAAGCAGTGCGAGCAGTTCACATATTCCGGGTGCCAGGGCAACGACAACAACTTCGCCACGTTGCTGGAATGTCAGGGATTCTGCAAGGCTACGCCACGTGAGCATAATCTGGTCACCTGGCCCTAGAGTACTGCTTAGATAGGTTCCATGGTCTGGTTTGACTCTGCTGGGAGGTGCAGCCTTACTTGCATATCCAGCTCGTGCCTCCAGGCTCCCACGCTGGGCGAACAGTTACCAGTTGGTGTTCAACTCGCAGTCGGGTTACATTTCGTGCACTGTGTCCCTCGAGTGAATATACTGCAAGCACAAGGGGCCCGTGTGTTTCAGCTGAACCCCAGTGCCCGCAAGGCAAAGCACTACGCGACTCTGGCGGCAATTTTCTGGCTTGTTCATTACTTGGTGTGACTCACAACCAGTGCTCGGCCAATTACGAGTGCCACTTTGATGGAACGTTGTTCGGGTGCTGCCCCTCGAAGGGTAAGTAATAATATGGGCTGTCTGACGACTGGGGCAGACTGAGAGGCATCCCATACGTTCAGCTTACACGTGCTCGTTGAACGCGAATTCGGGCATCGCCTGCGGTGCCAGCAGTGTCCGATGGAGCTTCGACGCCAGGTCTCAGTCGTGTTCATCGTTCACCTACTTTGGCTGTGATGGCAACTCGAATAACTTTCCCAGGTGAGGGCGTCGCCTCGAGGTTGCCGCCACTGACTGATACTGTTTTAGCCGAGAACAGTGCGAGACGTACTGCGGGGCGCCAGGTATGGCAGCACTCGACTCCCAAGCCGTGACATTCCTGACATCCCTACCATTTCAGCTTGTCCCAACGGCGGTCACCCACTGACTGACCCAACCATCGGTCGCGTCCGGCTGTGTTCGCAGGTGTCGCCGTGTCCGAGCACACACGAGTGCACCCACTTCGCCACCGCCTCGGCCAGTTACTGCTGTCCTAGCCGAGGTACGATCCCCGTTTCCGCCTCTTCTTCGTCCGCACCTCTTGGCCTTTAGCCTTCGTCTGCAGTCAGCCGCCTGATGTTGGCCAGGCCTGCTCGGGAGTGATGTCCTCTGCAACAGCGCCTCCGGGCAACATCCGCTATTACTTTTCGGCCAGTGCCAGGACGTGCCAGACGTTCACGTACAATGGGTGCAGTGGCAACGGGAACAACTTCCAGACAAGGCACCAATGCCTGACCTACTGCACATCCGCTGGTGCGTTTACCTTGGTAAAACTGTAACTAGCGTAGGGGCATAGAAATGTGGGCAGTGGGCATCCGCCCGTTTCAGCTTGCCCGAGTGGACAAAGTGCTTACATCAATCCCAGCACCCTGAGCGTGCTGACATGCGGTGATGGGGTGGCAACGCCGTGTCCAAATGGCTACGCCTGCCAGCAGGACGTATTGTGGCAGAGGAGCGTGTGCTGCGGGTCTACTGATATGGGTATGCCGTGGAAGAGGGTCTGGACTGGATGCGTTAGCGCCTCTTATTCCAGGTGTCTGTCCGAGTGGCGAACGAGCTTACCTGGAAGCCGACACGGCCGAGGCCAAGATCTGTTTGCCCAACGTGGTCGGGCCTTGTCCATCGTCCTACTTGTGTCGGTTCAGCGCCCTCAGGAACAGACACTACTGCTGCGCCCCTTCCAGCCCCAGTAAGCCCCGACCTGCTCGAACATTTGTCTGAGGCAAATCACCCGTTTCGTGTTGCAGGGGTGTGCTCGGGTGGCAACATTCCCTACTTGACACCGACCACCAAGGAACCAATGGTCTGCTCGGCTGGTTTCGTATGCCCTGCAGGCTACACTTGCCAGTCGTCGGTTCCCGGTCATCAAGGCTACTGCTGCACATCTTCCCGTAAGCAGCCTCGCCTATTCATTGCACTGTGCCTCAACCCACCCCTTTTCAGCTCCATGTCCTGTCGGTTATTCCATCCTCGAAACCACTGCGGTTGCCCAGAAATGCAGCGTGGGTCAGTTCAGCTTCTGCCCTCTCAACTACCAGTGCATGTCGACCATTGCCAACAGCACCAGTGGCTACTGTTGCACTAGCAACGCCAGTGGGTGCTGAGGATACTGATGAGGGGCACTTGTTTGCAGTCCTTTCTTGCAGGCGTGTGCACTTCGGGCAATGTGTACATGGTGGACGGTGCACCCATCGTCTGCAATCCGCTATCGCCCAGCGCCTGTCCATCGACCTATCAGTGCCAGTTCTACGCGCCCACCAACACTTACCACTGCTGTGGTGGCGAGCTGACTGGTGAGGCGTGCTGGCCATAGTTGCGTGGCCTTATCGCAGTGCTTGCAGGGGTGTGTCCGAGTGGAAGCAGGCCGTACCAAGTGAATGGCAATGCCCAGCAATGCCTGAGCTCTTGCGAACCAGGATACGTGTGCACACCGAGTCGTAGCGGGGGCGGGGTCTCCTACTGTTGCAGTGCGTCCTTGTCTGGTAAGATCTGTTTCCATAAACACTCAGCAGAATCCAGGTCGTGCTCCGTTTTCAGATGTTTGCGGGCCTAATAGCACCCCGTACGAAGGCAGCCTTGGTGCTGCAGTCAGATGCGACCCCGCTCGACATGTCTGCCCAGCTGATTACGTTTGCCAGTTGTTCGCACCCGCCAGCAGTCATTACTGCTGCAGGAGTTCTGCTGGTAAGCCAGGCCCCGGCCAGCGGTCTTCGAGCCACATCTGACCTCACTTTCAGCCTCGTGCCCGAACGGAGGGACCCTGTCGGGCAGAAATTGCAGTCCTCACGTGGCCTCCAGCTGCCCCCTCGGTCATACGTGCCAGTACATCAAACAGGCCGCGCGTTATCAATGCTGTAGCGCACCCACAAATCTGACCGGTACGAGCAGTCGACCTGACTGTGGTTGTGTCCCGTTTAGCACTGTGCTTTTCAGCCTGGGGCTCCTGTTCGGACGACCAGCTGCCATTCATCGATCCAATCACTGGCGCGGCCAGGCGGTGCGGGGACACTGGCTCTGCGAGTGGCCAGTGTCCTCATGGTTACTCGTGCCTGTTGAGCACAACCAGCGAGCCCATCTGCTGTCCCACCGCCTTGACAGGTAATGCCCGATGCCTTTGGCTGGGGACTATGACGGGTGCGATGTCGTGCAGGTGTGCAATCGACCTGTCTGGACGGTGGTCAATTACTTGTGGTCCAGAATCAGGCCGTGGCTTGCGACAATGGCGTGTGTCCAGTCGGGGCGACCTGTTGGCGAATGCCGGGTGGGAGACGATACTGCTGCAGGACTGGCCCGAGTAAGACACCTTGCTCGACTGGCATGACTGAATGGAGTCCCCGTCTCCGTTTAGGCCTACGGTGTCCCCCCGGGCGTCGTCCAGGCGCACCTTGTCGGGTCAATGACCAGTGTCCGGCTGGTTACTCGTGCTACGCCGGGCCGGACCCTGCGACTGGTCTGTGCTGCTCGGACACGGACCCGTGGTCGGTGGTCTACACCTGCCAGAATGGTGGTCATCTCCTGCTGTACCCGCTCACACAATCGCCACTGGCCTGTACGCCCGCCGATGACAAGTGCCCAGTCGGGTACGCCTGCCTGCGGGCCACTAACCGCCAGTTCTATTGCTGCAGTGTCAACACTGCGTCGGGTAAGCATGGCTGGCACGGACTGTCTGCGGACACCCCTGACGTGAGCCTGTTTCCAGCGGCCACTCGTTCGATCACGTTCGGATGCCCGTCTGGCATGAAACCACTGATCACGTCTGCCGGTGGCATCGGAGAATGTGCGCCTCGGGCAGCACACCCCTGCCCCGCCCCCTACCAGTGCGTCCTGGGCCGGACTCGATTCCAATGTTGCGCCAATGCCCCCTTGTGGTTCGACACAGCCAAGAAGAGGCACACCCCGAAGAGGAGTCAGTCCGTCATGACCAAGTCAAACCAAGTGCATGACTGGACTTTTTCTAGGCGCACCATGCCCAGCACAGTACAGGAGCATCGATGGCGAGTGCTTCTTCGAAAGATTCAGGAAGCGGATATTGTCGTTTAGAGGACGATTGTAAATTTTGTTGCTCTGGTTGACTCAGTTGTTTGTTTCGTTGTACCTTTTATAAACAGTTGTCGACCGAGTCGCATTTTGAATTTCCCGCTGCATGCTTATGACAAAGTGTCACGGGGACGAAAGCAGGGTGTGCGCGAAGAAGCCCGAGAGCCCAGCCGGATTTGGAGCAAATGACCTCGGCGGTTGGGTGCATCGAACCAGATCGAAAGGGGGGGCGGTGTCGACGAGTCTTATCATCGCATGTGGCCGATCGGGTAGCGATTATTCATTTTTCTTTCCTAATTATCGTCACTTTGTTGGCGACCCGCCGCGCGCGTTTGCCTTTTAATATTTATTTCGATAGCCTGATTTACCTAATTGGCGAAGGAAGGACTTGCGAGCCCAGGTACATAGGCCTAGGCGAAACTTATTCGATTAGCACATGTCCTGACAGATCGATAATTGCACTCGTTTACAGAAGAATATGGCGGAAGGTCAAGAAAGTCGACCCAATGCGGAGATTGTTCGAGGTCAGGCGTTCGAAGTCGGGCCGCGATACGCATCCCTTCAGTACATCGGCGAAGGAGCGTACGGAATGGTCGTGTAAGTTGTCAGTGTTCTTGTTATTATGTTGGTTTTGGGTTGCTTTCTTTGTTCTTTTTTAAACCAGAGTTTTGGATTTTAATTCGCGGTGGAAAGATTGATTGCCCTTTTCAGGTCCGCTACCGATAATGTGACCAAGCAACGAGTAGCTATAAAGAAAATTTCGCCCTTCGAACATCAGACGTTTTGCCAGCGGACGTTACGGGAGATCAAAATTCTGACTCGCTTCAGGCACGAGAATGTAAGTACCGAGTGACGCATCCTGAACTCGACTTGGTGTGCGAAGTTACTTGGAAATGAGGATTTGCTCATTCTTCTGCAACTTCCTATTCCACCCGCGAGCCGGGCGTTTCGTCCCTTGCGCGCACCAGTCTTCCGTGAGCCCGGTGTTTGCACAAGACGAGCATGCCTAAGATGAGCGATATGGCGTGTGAAGGGCTATCGATTACCTCGATGCCTCCTCGGGCCCGTGCGAGTGTCGTCGTCTCGGCTCGAGTCCTTACTCGGCTTGATAAATGGAAGCGGAAAGGGGATCGATGCAAATGAGGGGCATCTAATTTGGATTGTTTAGCTCCAGCGGGGACGGACGCGTGGAGTTTTACCTATTCCACTGGGGGAGTAATTTAATCGAGGCCATCGCTCGCCCGTCCCGTGGCTCTCTGTCCTGGGCTAAAAAGGTTTGTTTGCGGATGACGGAAATACTTTTCCTGGTCGGTAGGGGGCAAGGTAGCTCGAGCCAAGTTGGTTGCCTCGGCGACGGGGGTGCCTCGGCTGGGGCTGCGTGTCCACTCATCATTTATCGATCCGAGTGCCTGCAATAGGATCCCATTGTGGCCACTGTCTCGCTGTTCTCTTCGATTACTAATAACATTCTTGAATCGTTGACTGGCCGCGCAGTTATTGATTCATGAAACCTTTCCAATTGAGAACGTCGATGGATCTGGGAACATGCCCCACTAGTCGGCCGTGGTTGCAACAGGCCGTGTCATGCCGGGCTTGACGGGGCGTGCATAATTGATGTGTATGTGACGGGGCGTGTAATAAGTATGGCCGCACTGGTGGGTGAGCATATTTTCCTGCATACTTGCTATAATTGGTCTGTTGCTGCTTTTAGATCATCAATATTCAAGACATCATCAGGGCACCGTCAGTGAACGAAATGCGGGACATGTAAGTGGCTGGGTGTGGCACGATGCTGCGGGACGTGTAACTCGTGGGCCGTGTGCATGCGCAAATGACCAGCAATAACGAAGCGTGCATGCGGGCGTCAGCTGGCTGTCGGGAAAGTGCGTTATTTGTGTTTTTCATTTCAGCTATATCGTGCAGTGCTTGATGGAGACGGACCTGTACAAGTTACTGAAGACGCAGAAGTTGTCCAATGACCATATATGCTATTTCCTGTACCAGATCCTGCGCGGACTCAAGTACATTCACTCGGCCAACGTTCTTCACCGCGACTTGAAGCCGTCGAATCTTCTTCTGAACACGACGTGCGACTTGAAGGTTGGTGTCCCGAATTGTCTTTGTCCGGGTCGGGCTTGCACGTTGCTTGCGGCGGGGTGTCTAACGCGGAGGCTGCGGGAGGGTCCGATGAGTGAGACTGGTGTTTTTGCTTAGTTATTTGGTGGAAGAGAAGATGGACGCTGATCTGCATCGGGTCGTGCGCACGCAGACGTTGTCGGCCGATCACGTGTGCTACTTCACCTACCAGATCCTACGCGGTCTCAAGTACATCCATAGTGCTAACGTTATCCACCGCGACCTGAAACCATCGAACGTGTTAGTCAACATATCGTGCGAGTTGAAGGTTAGTCGGGGCCCTCCCGGGACGCGGCTCAACTTGGTCGGCGGGTGCTGGGATCGAAGACTCGTTTGTGAGCTGGCTTCTCTTTCCAGATTTGCGATTTTGGTTTGGCTCGGGTGGCGGACCCGGACCACGACCATACTGGGTTCTTGACGGAATACGTGGCCACGAGGTGAGATGGCGGTGCCGTTCGGGTCTGGTGTCTCCTGCACCCTCCCTTTCAGATGGTATCGCGCGCCGGAGATCATGCTTAACTCGAAGGGGTACACGAAGAGCATCGATATCTGGTCGGTGGGCTGCATACTGGCCGAGATGCTGAGCAATCGCCCGTTGTTCCCGGGCAAGCACTATTTGGACCAACTGAATTTGATCTTGGCCGTGGTGGGCTCGCCGAGTCAGGAAGACTTGAATTGTATTATCAACGAAAAGGCGCGCAGTTATTTGATGTCCTTGCCGCAGAAAACCAAACAAGCTTGGAACCGGCTGTACCCGCAAGCCGACCACAAGGCGTTGGACCTGCTGGACAAGATGCTGACCTTCAATCCGCACAACAGAATTACGGTCGAGCAAGCGCTGGCGCACCCCTATCTCGAACAGTACTACGATCCCGCCGACGAGGTGAGTAGCTGGGCCGGGCCCGTCTGTCCCGAGATCACGCCGATGTCCGTTTCAGCCGCTGTGCGAGGAACCGTTCACGTTCGAAATGGAATTGGACGACTTGCCGAAGGAAAAGTTGAAGGAATTGATTTTCGAAGAAACGGAAGAATTCCACCGCCGACATCATCAGGAGCAAATGCAGTAACGTATTTCCTATCCTATGTACTCACATAATCGAAACTGATGGCGAGTGCTGATTACATTCTGTTGCATGGATTAGAATTCGTATTGTAACTAATGGATTTCGAGTACTGAGCTTTCAATCAGATAACAGTAATTTTGGTGACACTTTTGTGCTGTCTTAGATCGCTGTCGTTTCGTCAGTGGTGATCAATTGTAGCACATGATTTTTGCATATTTTCTAGAGTGACAGTAAATTTCTACTTAAAAATGCCACTCAGGGCACACAGTTTGGTTTGTAGATTACTTCTGGCGCCGTTGTAAATGGTGGACGAGTCGACCGCAGTTTACGATGAAGAGTGAACACGAGGAATAAACTGGTGTAAGGACCTAATTATAGTCGGTCGCACGACAGGGGCGCGTGGAGTTGGGATTTTACTCGGCTTTTTTAGCGATAACCGGAGTTGATGTCAGCGACAATTTTGTAGAGAACAAAGTGCTCTATCGAGGAGATATAACTTCGAAGCTAGATTTTTTGTGAATTTCTGGGTTTCTAACGGGATAAATTGTTAAAAGATGGACAAACGCAAAAAACCATCCATTCGATAGAGTACATTTTTCTCTACAAAATTGTCGCTGACATAAACCCTCGTTATCGCTGAAAAATTTGAGAAAAATTGTCCGAAAGCGGTGAGGGCGCAAAAACGCATTTCGCCAGGTGTGTGTGTGTGCGCCCAATTCGAGGAGTCTCCGCTTCCAGGCGATTTTTCTCGAAATTTTTAGCGATAACCTAATTTGATGTTAACGACAATTTTGGCAGAGATAAATGTGTTTTATCAAACATATAATTTTGAGGGTTGATTTTTCTTTTTTAATTTCTCTCGAAGATTTTTCGTAAATTTTTGGGATTCGAATGGAAAAAATTTGTTACTAACTAGATTCAAGCTAAAAAAGACAGCCAGTCGATAGAGCATATTTTTCTCTACAAAATTGTCGCTGACATAAACCCTTGTTATCGCTGAAAAATTCGAGAAAAATTAACCGAAAGCGGTGAAGACGCAAAAACGCATTTCGATAGGAGTCTGTGCATCCGACTGTAATTGGCCCCAAGCATAGAACAGTGGGGCCAGCTCGATGCACATGCCGAGTCCGCGTGCGTTCGTAAATGCAGATGGAGGCGTTGGTGAGGGTCCATGCGGGCAGGATGCAGGAGGACATCGATACCAGCTGGTCGTGGCACTGTGTGGCATCGTCGATGGTGCTCGGCGACGTCACCTGCAGCACCTAACATCGAAGTCGGCATGTGTGGCCTGGGGACGACACGCAGGGTTCGACTCCGCCTGGGTGAAAAAGTTTTGGCTTACTACACTCCCAGCCTCGCATTTGGCGAGAAGCCATATGTGGTGACTTACCATGGCGAATCTGACCAATAAAGCCTTCGATTTGGCTCGACTCGAGTGAAGTTGGCGCGAAGCCCGCACTGCACCATTTCCTCGATATCGATCAATAATCTGCCAATTCACAATTTTTCTTCATTTTTGAATATCGCGCCAAGTCGCAGACCGGGCACTACAGTACGCCATTCGCGCAAATCCAGGACAGGTATCTGGCTTATGCGTTTGATATAAGCAGTCAATCGAGATGTGCGCAAACGGCCCCTCGACGTTTTCTTGTTTTCGTTTTCGTTTGGCCCAGCGAGTTTTGTTTGGTTTTTTGGTAGTTTTCGGAGAAATAGGTACTTTTAAAAACTTTCTCGAAATTGCAAAATTGAACAGGAAGCCGTAAAAATGGCATCCGGACCCCCTCCGGGCTGGTCAGGCGGGTCAATGGCGGGTGGCATCCCCTCGTCAGTTCCGTTCACTACGGGTCCTCCGCCTGGAATGCCCACCTACGCATCTATTCCACCGCCAATGTCCATGCCCGTTTCTCAACAACAACCGCCTCAAATGGCCGAGAGATCGTTGGAAGAAAAAGCTAAGAAATGGGCGCAACTGCAGTCCAAACGATACGCGGAAAAACGAAAGTTTGGCTTCGTCGATGCGCAAAAAGAAGAAATGCCGCCGGAACATGTCCGAAAAATTATTCGTGATCACGGCGATATGTCTTCGAGAAAATATCGGCACGATAAACGCGTTTATTTGGGGTAAGTGAAGAAAAGTAGATTTTTGATCGGTTGCACATACAATAGGCCTGGCGGGTAACCTTTTATCATTTTGCATAGCGAGGGGAAGTAACTAAATTGGTTTGGAACAGGCAGAGGGGTTGTCCGGGTCATGGCCTAGCGGTAGCTCTCACGCCAGATGCGCACTTACATATTTATGTTTTACCACATCAGGAAGCGCTTATGCGCACTCGTGGGTTAAGGGACACATGTTACACGAAATGATTTACCGGCCCGCGAGTCGAACACTCGCCCGTAACTGCGCACCTGGCGTGAGAGGCAGACGCCTAACCCACCAGGCCACGAGGCCGGCGCACTTACAGGGTCCCGGCAGGGTGAACATGACTGTCAAATGTTTTCCTTAGCCCTCGAGTGCTCTGGTGCTTGACTATGGATACAGTATGACAGCAACCATTGCTTTTTTGCTTCGCATTCGGTACCGTACGTAATTTGAACTAGGAAAAGGGGTGCATGGGTAATGATCCCCCCCCAAGAAAGCCACATTTGTCTCATGTAAGCCCTGATTCGGACACCCAACTATTCTAAAAAGCGATAACTTCAGCGAAAAGCTTCTTTGACTAAACTTGTGGTTTGTGGACACCAGGCGGCGTGCTTGATGTCCCCAAAACAATGCGGTATCAAATGGTTTTCCGACCGATCTTGCCTCGAGATAAACGGCAAGCGGGACGCTAAAATTATGGCCACTTCAGCCAGAAAACTGGGCGTTCGAGCTCGGGTCTTCTAGCCAACCGAGTTTTTTCTCGCGCCTTGTTAACGCAGAAAAAATACAGCTTTCCGCCCCACGAGACATGCCACCCCCTCGGGCCAGCTTGTCCCTCTGTGAGCCTTGTTCATATTTCTCGTTTCAGAGCCCTGAAATATATGCCGCACGCCGTATTGAAGCTGATGGAGAATATGCCAATGCCGTGGGAGCAGATCAGGGACGTCAAGGTGTTGTACCACATAACGGGCGCCATCACGTTCGTCAACGAGATCCCCTGGGCCATCGAACCGGTCTACATCGCCCAGTGGGGGTAAGCTCGCCGTCGTTGGTGTTTTCTTTGTTTTACAACTCCGTATTCATTGCAGGACCATGTGGATCATGATGCGCCGTGAAAAACGTGATCGTCGACATTTCAAGCGAATGCGTTTTCCACCATTCGACGACGAGGAACCGCCGTTGGACTACGCGGACAATATCATGGACGTGGAACCGTTGGAACCGATCCAGATCGATATGGACCCCCAAGAAGACAAGCCAGTGGCCGGATGGTTGTACGACAACCGTCCCTTGGTGGGCACCAGGTAAGATGCCAGCTGGAGTAGAGTGCGATTTGGGAAGGTGGTACTCATTTTCAGGCACGTAAACGGTTCGACCTATCGAAAGTGGAATTTCACTCTGCCCATGATGGCGACCTTGTATCGATTGGCCAATCAATTATTGACTGATTTGGTCGACGACAATTATTTTTACTTGTTCGATTTGAAATCATTTTTCACAGCCAAGGCGCTGAATGTAGCCATTCCGGGTGGCCCGAAATTCGAACCGTTGATCAAGGATTTGAATGCCCAGTAAGTTGTTTGTGCATGATTCTATTGCGCAGTCAAACGATTTTTCTAATTTCAGGGACGAAGATTGGAACGAATTTAACGATATTAACAAGATTATTATTCGGCAGCCGATTCGGACCGAGTATCGAATAGCTTTTCCCTACTTGTACAACAATTTGTTGAACATTCTTCCCGTTCAACTTTGTTGGTGAGTGCGTTTCTGGATGTGTTTTGGGGATTCATCATGAGTGCGGCTATTTCTGATAAGGAGGAGATTTTCTTATCAGTTCTGCACCGTGGCACAACAGCGAGGTTCTGAGAGATTGCACGAGACCGAGAGTGTAGGAACGATGCGCTAACGAACCTAACAAAAGGACGCCTTTTCAGGTACCATACGCCCAATGTCGTCTTTATCAAAACGGAAGATCCCGATTTGCCGGCATTCTATTTCGATCCGTTGATCAATCCGATCGCCCATCGTCACGCGCAGAAGGTGAGTAGTGGGAGGCTTGGATGAGGGATGTGCGGACGAGTGATCATTTTTAGATGCCGGAACCATTGCCGGACGACGACGACGAGTTCGAGCTGCCCGAGTACGTGGCTCCCTTGTTCGACGATGTTCCCGTCTACACTGAGAACACGGCCAATGGTGTGGCCTTGCTGTGGGCGCCCAGGCCGTTCAACCTTCGGTCGGGACGATGTAGGAGGGCCCTCGATATTCCGCTGGTCAAGACATGGTGAGTCGGGTGCGGGGCGAGTGGAGTGGTCTTCGAGGACGTACGGGTGTTTTAGGTACCGTGAACATTGCCCCGCGGGGATGCCGGTCAAGGTCCGAGTATCGTATCAGAAACTGTTGAAGGTGTACGTCTTGAACGCGTTGAAACATCGACCGCCTAAGCCGCAGAAGAAAAGGTATGGTTCGGGTGGTGTGTGCGTAGAAGGCCTTAGTCGAATGTGGTTTCGTTTAAGGTACTTGTTTCGATCATTCAAAGCGACGAAATTCTTCCAGACGACGACTCTGGACTGGGTGGAAGCGGGTTTGCAAGTGTGCCGTCAAGGGTACAATATGTTGAATTTATTGATTCATCGCAAGAATTTGAATTATCTTCACTTGGATTATAATTTCAATTTGAAACCGGTCAAGACGTTGACGACGAAGGAGCGTAAGAAATCGCGTTTCGGAAACGCGTTCCACTTGTGCCGCGAGATCTTACGTTTGACGAAATTGGTGGTCGACAGTCACGTTCAGTATCGGCTGAATAACATCGACGCGTTTCAGGTGAGATTGTGCTTTGTGGGTGTGATGGGGTTGTCTAACATTTTTGGGTTTATAGTTGGCCGACGGGTTGCAATACATTTTCGCTCACGTTGGTCAATTGACGGGCATGTATCGTTACAAGTACAAGCTGATGCGGCAGATTCGCATGTGCAAGGACTTGAAGCATTTGATCTATTATCGATTTAATACGGTGAGTAGGGGAGGCACTATCGCGAATGGGGGGAGGACTTTTGAATGTTGTATATTTAGGGACCCGTCGGCAAGGGACCCGGCTGCGGAATTTGGGCCCCGGGGTGGCGAGTGTGGTTGTTCTTTCTGCGAGGCGTCACTCCGTTGTTGGAACGTTGGCTGGGCAATTTGTTGTCGCGTCAGTTCGAAGGTCGTCACAGCAAAGGCGTGGCCAAGACGGTGACCAAGCAACGAGTGGAAAGTCATTACGATTTGGAATTGCGGGCGGCCGTCATGCACGACATTTTGGACATGATGCCCGAAGGAATCAAGCAGAACAAAGCTCGCACCATCATGCAGCATCTGAGCGAGGCGTGGCGATGCTGGAAGGCCAACATTCCGTGGAAGGTGCCCGGCCTGCCGACTCCTGTCGAGAACATGATCCTGCGGTATGTGAAAGCCAAGGCCGACTGGTGGACGAACACGGCGCACTACAATCGAGAACGCATTCGACGAGGCGCCACCGTGGACAAGACGGTGTGCAAGAAGAATCTGGGACGGCTGACCAGACTGTATTTGAAGGCGGAGCAAGAGCGGCAGCATAATTATTTGAAGGACGGGCCGTACATCAGTCCCGAGGAGGCCGTGGCCATCTACACGACCACCGTGCACTGGCTGGAGAGTCGTCGATTCAGTCCCATCCCCTTCCCGCCCTTGTCCTACAAGCACGACACCAAGCTGCTCATCCTGGCCTTGGAACGACTGAAGGAGGCATACAGCGTCAAGAATCGATTGAATCAATCGCAGCGAGAGGAGCTGGCTCTGATCGAGCAGGCCTACGACAACCCGCACGAGGCCCTGTCCCGTATCAAGCGTCATATGCTGACCCAGCGAGCCTTCAAGGAGGTGAGTCGAGGTTTACGACTGGCTGTGCCGCCCGCGCTGACTGTGCCTGGTTTAGGTGGGAATCGAGTTCATGGACTTGTACAGTCATCTGGTCCCCGTCTACGACATCGAGCCGTTGGAGAAGGTGACCGACGCGTACTTGGACCAGTACCTGTTCTACGAGGCCGACAAGCGACGCCTGTTCCCGCCCTGGATCAAACCGGCCGACTCGGAACCGCCGCCGTTGCTCGTCTACAAGTGGTGTCAGGGTAAGATGGGGGGGGGCGTGTATGGCCGGATTTAGGGAGAGTGGTGTTTAGGAATCAACAATTTGCAAGACGTGTGGGACACGAACGAGGGCGAGTGCAACGTGATGTTGGAGGCCAAGTACGAGAAGTTGTACGAGAAGATCGATTTGACGTTGTTGAATCGTCTGCTGCGCTTGATCGTGGACCACAATATCGCCGACTACATGACGGCCAAGAACAACGTGGTCATCAACTACAAGGACATGAACCACACCAATTCCTACGGCATCATCCGCGGTCTCCAGTTCGCCTCGTTCATCGTTCAGTATTACAGCTTGGTTTTGGACTTGCTGGTGCTCGGTCTCAGACGAGCCAGCGAAATTGCGGGCCCTCCGCAGTGCCCCAACGACTTCTTGACTTATCAAGACGTGGCCACGGAGGCGGCTCATCCGATTCGTCTGTTCACGAGATACGTGGATAAATTGTGGATTTTCTTCAGGTACGTAGGCTTGCTGTTTGTGTTTCGACGGCGGGTGGTCAGACTCGATGTTTCAGGTTTTCGGCCGATGACGCAAAGGATTTGATCCAGCGCTATTTGACGGAGCATCCGGATCCGAATAACGAGAATATTGTTGGCTACAATAACAAGAAGTGTTGGCCGAGGGACGCTCGTATGCGATTGATGAAACACGACGTGAACTTGTAAGTAGCGGGTTGCAGGTCGGGCGTGGACTGACTGAATCGGGGTTTTTCAGAGGACGGGCCGTGTTCTGGGACATCAAGAATCGTCTGCCGCGTTCGGTGACGACTGTCGAGTGGGAGAACAGTTTCGTGTCGGTCTATAGCAAGGACAATCCGAATCTGTTGTTCGATATGTGCGGTTTCGAGTGCCGTATTCTGCCCAAGTGCCGAATGACGCACGAAGAATTTGTGCATCGAGACGGCGTGTGGAATTTACAGAACGAGGTTGGTTTACTTTTTGAATAAGATTGAGAGAGAAGACAATTTTTTTATTTAGGTGACGAAAGAGCGAACGGCTCAGTGTTTTTTGAAAGTAGACGAAGAATCGATGGGCAAGTTCCATAATCGTGTGCGGCAAATTTTGATGGCGTCTGGATCGACCACGTTCACGAAGGTGAGTGTGCGCGGTGCTCGAGTCGGGTCAGGGTCTGGGAATTGTGTGTTTGCAGATCGTCAACAAGTGGAACACTGCATTGATCGGCTTGATGACTTATTTTCGCGAGGCCGTAGTGAACACGCAAGAATTATTGGACCTGCTGGTGAAATGCGAGAATAAAATTCAGACTCGTATCAAGATCGGTCTGAACAGCAAAATGCCCGCCCGTTTTCCGCCGGTCGTATTCTATACGCCGAAAGAGCTGGGTGGTTTGGGCATGTTGTCCATGGGCCACGTGCTCATTCCTCAGTCGGACTTGCGTTGGTGCAAGCAGACGGACGCGGGTGGAATCACTCATTTTCGATCGGGTATGTCGCACGAGGAGGACCAGTTGATTCCTAATTTGTATCGATATATTCAACCGTGGGAGGCCGAATTCATCGACTCGCAACGCGTGTGGGCCGAGTACGCCTTGAAAAGGCAGGAGGCCAACGCGCAGAATCGACGATTGACGTTGGAAGATTTGGAGGACAGTTGGGATCGTGGCATTCCCAGGATCAATACCCTTTTCCAGAAGGACAGGCATACGTTGGCCTACGACAAGGGCTGGCGTGTCAGGACCGAGTTCAAACAGTATCAGGTAAAGAAAACGTGTTTTATAGTCGGATGGCGTTGTAATAAGTTTAGTTGGTTTTTTGTAGATTCTGAAACAAAATCCGTTTTGGTGGACGCATCAACGACACGATGGCAAGTTGTGGAATTTAAACAATTATCGTACGGACATGATACAAGCTTTGGGCGGCGTGGAGGGCATCCTGGAGCACACGCTCTTCAAAGGAACCTATTTCCCGACTTGGGAAGGTCTGTTTTGGGAGAAAGCGTCGGGATTCGAAGAATCGATGAAATTCAAGAAATTGACCAACGCCCAGCGATCGGGTTTGAACCAAATTCCTAATCGTCGTTTCACGTTGTGGTGGTCGCCGACCATCAACCGAGCCAACGTAAGTCGAGTCGTGGTTGTTTGGAATGAAATGGAGCGGTTTTCTTGCGTTTAGGTCTACGTCGGGTTTCAAGTGCAGTTGGATTTGACGGGCATTTTCATGCACGGCAAGATTCCCACCTTGAAGATTAGTTTGATTCAAATATTCCGGGCTCACTTGTGGCAGAAAATACACGAGTCGATCGTGATGGATCTGTGCCAGGTGTTCGACCAAGAATTGGACGCTTTGGAGATCGAGACGGTGCAAAAGGAAACGATCCATCCTAGGAAATCTTACAAAATGAACAGCTCGTGCGCCGATATTTTGTTGTTCGCCCAGTACAAGTGGCACGTGAGCAGGCCGTCGTTGCTGGCCGATTCCAAGTGAGTGTGCTGGTCGGGGATTGGGCGGAGTCACGGAGGCTGAGCGTAAGATTAGAGCCACGAATCGATCATATTTCACGATTCGTGGTGTCATACTTGCGCGAGAGAATATGGGACATCGATCGAGTCATCGAAGCACTTCGACAAGCGGTGCTTCGTGTTATTCGATGTGCACATTCATGCTGTCCTTTTCAGAGACGTGATGGACAATACGACGACGCAGAAGTACTGGCTGGACGTGCAGCTGCGTTGGGGCGATTACGACTCGCACGATATCGAACGTTATTCGCGAGCCAAATTCTTGGACTACACCACGGACAATATGAGTATTTATCCGTCGCCCACGGGCGTCTTGATCGCCGTCGACTTGGCCTACAATTTGTACAGGTGAGACGGGATGAGTGTGGTGGCACTGTGGACACCAGGGGTCTATGTTTCGTCCTCGAGCCTACCCTGGACATGATTGAGTCAGCGGACGGGTGTCGCTATGGAAGGTGGCAGTGTGTCTGTGTGGACACAGGAGGGTCTTAGTGTGGAAAAGTTGTCATGGCCCGGCCTACCTCGAAGATAATGGGGAATGGACGATAAGCGGACGGGCGTCATTATGGAAGGCTTATCATGATATCTAATTTTTAATGTAGCCAGAAATTCAAGTATAACAAATGGCGGGAAATTGTGTGTGAACAACCTGCAGCATCTGGGCCTCGTGTCATACCTTATCCATTGCCAAGCACTCGAGTGATAAGCAACACATATTTGATCGAACCCTGGCGTGAGAGGTAGACCTAACCTGCTAGGCCACGACCCGGGCCTTTCCCGTTAGCGTTCGTTCGGGATCGGGATCGGGATTCGCTAAATCCCGGCCGGGATCGGGATTTTTAGAGTGTTATTTTTCCACTTTTAATTCGATGTGGGTAACTTACAACCCGCCCCAAGTATTCAGCAAATATAGAGCTAAAAACTTTTTCGCGCAGTATTTATCATGGCATTCAGAATCGTGCAAGCAAAAAGACCTAGAATTAGTCACCAATTAGCAAACAAGTCCCTCACTTCATCTTCACCAGTTCTATCATCCGCCAAAGTTTTTCCAGCTTACCTTTCGGGAACACTCCCTTCCCGATCCCTTCCTCTCCCCTCCTGCTTCTTCGCACATCTCCACAACATTCAATCCCGACCATTTTTTATCGAAATCGGGTTCGGGAGGGGCGATCCGATCGGGATCGGGATCCCGAACGAACGCTATTTCCCGTACGTGGTGGTTGCGTGCAATTAGAGCCGCGGCTGTCACTGGTTAACCATCCGTGGTGTCGTGCCTACGCCGTAGAATATGCACGTCCGACATTGTCGAGACGACGAGTTGGAAGACGTCGCTTTGTGTTGTTTGACGTGCACAGTGCGACTTTGACACGCCCCCTCTTTACAGCGCGTACGGCAATTGGTTCCCGGGCAGCAAGGCGTTGATTCGACAGGCCATGGCCAAGATCATGAAAGCCAATCCGGCCTTGTACGTGTTGCGAGAGCGAATCAGAAAGGGACTGCAGCTGTACAGCTCGGAGCCGACCGAGCCCTATTTGACGTCGCAGAACTATGGAGAATTGTTTTCCAATCAGATCATCTGGTTCGTGGACGATACGAACGTGTATCGAGTCACCATTCACAAGGTGAGCTGGACTCGTCATGGGCGGGCGAATATGCTGACTGGCTTAATTTTCAGACGTTCGAAGGCAACTTGACCACGAAGCCTATCAACGGAGCCATTTTCATTTTCAATCCTCGCACGGGGCAGTTGTTTTTGAAGATTATCCACACGTCGGTGTGGGCCGGGCAGAAACGTTTGGGTCAACTGGCCAAGTGGAAGACGGCCGAGGAGGTGGCGGCCTTGATTCGATCGTTGCCCGTGGAAGAGCAGCCTCGTCAGATCATCGTCACTCGCAAGGCCATGTTGGACCCGTTGGAAGTGCACTTGCTCGACTTCCCCAACATCGTCATCAAAGGCAGCGAGTTGATGTTGCCATTCCAGGCTTGTATGAAGGTAAGATCCCAGGCGAGGCTTAGGAATGGCTGGCCATGAATAGGTTTTGATTTACAGATTGAAAAGTTTGGCGATTTGATTTTGAAAGCGACCGAGCCGCAGATGGTCTTGTTCAATTTGTACGACGATTGGTTGAAGACCATTTCATCGTACACGGTAAGGAGGGCTGTTGGGTGGAGGGGTCGGTGATAAGCCGCGGTGATGATTATCGTTTACCCGGCTGAACGGACGCGTGTTGTCGGATTTGATAAACTGAGGAAATGGGGCTCGGGGAAATGCCTTGGTTGGATGGGCGACAATGAATACATGACGGGGGCATTGCAGGCGTTTTCTCGTTTGATCTTGATCCAACGGGCCTTGCACATCAATCCGGACAAGACGAAGGTGATTCTGAAACCAGATAAGACGACCATAACTGAAGCGCATCACATTTGGCCATCGCTGACCGACGACGAGTGGATCAAAGTGGAATTGGCGTTGAAGGACATGATTCTGGCCGATTACGGCAAGAAGAACAAGTAAGCGAGCGGAGGGGGGGAGGAGCCAGGCTGACCAAGTATGTTTTAGTGTGAACGTGGCCTCTTTGACGCAGTCGGAGATCAGGGATATTATTTTGGGCATGGAAATATCGGCGCCGTCGGCTCAACGTCAGCAAATAGCCGAAATCGAGAAGCAGACGAAAGAACAGTCGCAACTGACGGCGACGGCGACGAGGACGGTGAACAAGCACGGCGACGAGATCATATCGACCACGACCAGCAACTACGAATCGCAGTCGTTCGCCTCGAAGACCGAGTGGCGTGTCAGGGCCATCTCGTCGACCAATTTGCATTTGAGGACGCAGCACATCTACGTGAATTCGGACGACGTCAAGGACACGGGCTACACCTACATCCTGCCCAAGAACATCCTCAAGAAGTTCATCACCATCTCGGATTTGAGGACTCAGGTGAGTGACTGGGCGCGGAGTCAGCCAACGGGGGTCTGGTCTTGGTGATGAGTATCGTTTACCCGGCTGAACGAGTATTTGTTGTCGCATGCATTTACTGAAAGTGCTAGGCTGGCAGTTGCCGTGGGGAGCAGTCGGCGCGGGAATAATGGGTGCTCGTTTCAGATCGCTGGCTACTTGTTCGGCGTGAGTCCAGTCGATAATCCGCAAGTGAAGGAGATACGCTGCGTGGTGCTGCCCCCTCAGTGGGGGACTCACCAGACGGTCAATTTGCCGAACGTGTTGCCGCAACACGAGTTCGTGAAGGATTTGGAGCCGCTGGGTTGGATTCACACGCAGCCGAACGAGCTGCCCCAGTTGTCGCCCCAGGACGTCACCTTGCACGCCAAGGTGATGGCCGAGAACCAGAGTTGGGACGGAGAGAAGACCATCGTCATCACGTGCAGGTGAGTCCGGGAGCCTAGGGTCCGGGGAGAAGCCGAGGTGATGGAATGTGCTTTTCAGTTTCACGCCTGGTTCGGTCTCGCTGACGGCCTACAAACTGACGCCGAGCGGATTCGAGTGGGGAAGGCAGAACTCGGACAAGGGCAACAATCCCAAGGGATACTTGCCATCGCATTACGAGAAGGTTCAGATGCTGCTGTCGGATCGATTCTTGGGATTCTTCATGGTCCCCGCCCAGTCGTCGTGGAACTACAATTTCATGGGTAAGTGCTGTGGGAGTCTGTCCTCATAGGCCCCACGTGGGGATACCATCTTCGGGTTGTGCTGGATCAAAGTGTGCCAACTAATTTACATGCAATGGATTTTAGGAGTACGTCACGATCCGAATATGAAATACGATATCACGTTGGGCAACCCGAAGGAGTTTTATCACGAGGATCATCGTCCATCGCATTTTCTCAACTTCGCAGCCATCGACGATCCCGAAGGAATACACTCGGCCGATCGGGAGGACACGTTGAGTTAAGTATCGCGTTTTGTGTTGTCGCCGATTTAGTTGTTTTTTGTTCTGAGTAAATGACTGTCTGATACTTTATTGGCCAATCACAGAGGAATGTGTCACCACGGGTCTGCCCTGACGGGGTGTTTCCTGAGGGTGGTGTATCGTCCGATGTGCCTGACCAGGTTGGTGTCGGTGGCCAGGGCGTCCACGGAGTCCATCTCGTCCAGCATGTGGTCCACGCTGTAGCCCGCCCGCCCGACCCGCTCGTCCAGGTAGCGCACGACCCGCTCGGCCGCCCGTCGACTGTAGACCACTGCCGGAATGCAGCACGACTCCTGGCTGGCCAGGTAGACCGAGCCGCCCGTCAGCAATCGGCGCACGGCCGACACTGTCCGGTGGCCGAGGCACCAGCAGACCAGCAGCAGGTAGACTAGCAGCACGAGACCCAGTCGACGCCACCCCGTCCGCCGGGCCAGTCCGCACACGAGCGCGGTGAGCAGCAGAGAATAGCAGACACTGTGCACGTACCAGGGCAGCTTGCGGTAGGCCTCGGGGTGGTAGAGCTTGACCAGCACTGCCGACCCGTCCCGCCCCCGATACTCGTGTCGATGCCGTCGATGACGCAGTTGTTCGAGCACTGATCGCAGCATCGACTCGAACTGGTCGACTGGCAGGGCGTCGTCCTGCACCACCAGCACGTGACCATCGTCCGCCGTCCGTTCCAAGCCATGGCCTAGGCAAAACGAATAATCCGATTTTTCTTGCTCGAACACTCGGTCGAGTGTCGAGTCGGTCGAGAGGACGAGCCGGCCCCTTTTAACCACCCGCACGTACTTGGCCAAATGGACGGCCTCCTGGAACGGCTCGGCCTCCTCGTCCACGTCGCACACGAACAAGTCCACACTCTCGTCGCCCATCCGTCTAACCGAGTGGGCCAATCGGGACACGACCTGACTCAAGTAGCGCAGTTCGGTCGGCGACCCGTTGAGCACCGGGTACGGCCTCCGTTTGCCAATCACCACCACACTCAACTGCGCATCGCTCGGCCGTGCCCAGTCGACCAACGAACCGCCTTCGGCCAACGATCGCAACGCGGCCTGTGATCTTCGAAAATTCTCATCATCCAAGTCCGAGTCGTTTGGTTCAGGCACACGGAATAAGTCGTAGAGACGAGGATTGCACCACTGCGGATGCCGACGACACCAGAGTGGCACGGCCAGAAAGAAGGTCAGCCCGTAGCAGACGAGCACGGGCAGCCAGAACGCGCCCGTCCTCCTCACCAATCTCCAGAATAACATGCTGAAAAGAACGGGGGTGAGTCGTCGGCACTGACTCCCAACACAAAGCAGTCTGCACGTCAGCGCCACGAACTCCACCAAAGCCAGCAGCGTGTTTGAAATAGTTTACTGGGTGCCATATATAACACATAAACAGAGGGCCTAACCCTGAGTGCCACCATCGTCGCCCGCCACACACCGCTATTCCACTGTACACTGAAACAAAGTCACCCTTAGCCACAGCCAAACACAGCCGCCCCGACCGACTCACCTCGGCGCCCACAACGGGCGCACCATCGCCGCACTCGACCACAAACGAGTCCACTGCCCACGTCCTCCCCGCCTCGTAACTGGCCGCCAACACCGAACCAACGTCGACCAACGGCCCGATCGGCTCGACCACGCACGACCTCGAACAGCCCGCCACCACGGGCGACGAGGCCGCGTACGAGTGCACGACCAGAGGTGACGCCCAATCCCGCCTGAGATCGTCCTCTTCCAATTTGACACGTTTTTGGTTGACGACGTGATCCTCAATTGGCTTTGTATATGATTCCTGATCCGCCTGAGTTTCATTCGCATCCTGCCAAAACCATAAAACCAACTTTGGCCAACAATGCTCCGACATCGACTTACTCGAGATCGGCCGATAGAAAGAACACTGAATTGATCAAACGATGGCTGCCGTTGCATCCCGTCCAACTCGAATAATAATTCCTGAATCCAAAAACCACTGCTCCAACTTGTCTTCCCCAACAAGCCTCCTCCCTCTCACCTGAACTTTTCGTAGCAACGTATTCGGCCGCTCGATCAAATCCGGGACGCGTCGTTTACTGGCCGGCAACGATTGCAGCCAGTCGACCAAGGTGTGCAGGCCCTCCAACTCGGCATCGGTCACCTGAACGGCCACGTCCTCGTCCACTCGCACCCCGTCCTCGTCTCCGCTGCAACTCGGCGTCGAGCCGCCTTCGCCCGATTCTTTCGTCTCCCGTCGAAGGAACGATCGACCCGTCAGCACCGAGTAATACCGTTCCAAAACGTACCACTGCATTTCCAGGAAGAAAGGGTAGCGAAACTTGCCTGGCACCTAAACTAATAGCTCATTAGACACCCGCCACTCCACCCCTCCTCCGGACTCACGTGCGTATTGCGTTCGATCTCGTACACGCTCAACTGCATGGGAATGGCGAAACTGTGCAGAAAATTGCCCCCAAACACCAACGAGTCGACGGGCGTGTACACCGCGTGTATCCAACCTGGACAAGGAAAACGTGGAAAATAGTGTCGATTCGACGGCCGACAAATCCGACTTACCCGACGGGACCATAAACGTATGGCCGGCCTCGAGTTTCACGCGAACGCATTTTTCTACGAGATCGCCGAAAAATGTTTTGTTCTGTTTTCCACTCAATGTCCACGCTTGGAAATGTTGAATATTCTCGTCGGTGGGCGGAATAAGCCAGAACAACTTCTGGCCCTGCAATACGTGGTACCAAACTGACGTGCCGCCAAAGTCCACGTGGAAATCCGTGTAACAGTCGCCCACGCTCATCAGGCAGTAACTGAAACAAATTTGAACTTTTGAACTCGAACGTCGCACTAAAGCCAGCAACTCACTTTTGCACTTTAGGGTATTTCATAGAATTCAACGCATTGGTCGAATCAATTTGTTGTTCCCTGAGTTCACGAGGCCACGCGAGTTCCACCCAGTCCAACGCCCGAACCTGCAACAAACTCGTTTAATTGTTGTTTTTACAGACAAAATTGCCCACTTACGGCTGCCGGTGCTCGAACATAATCGGCCAGTTTCGTTTTCGAGAATTCCAGCGAGAGTACGTTCAATAAACGAGTTCTGTCCTTGCGTTGGAAATAATCGACGAATTCGCGCAGGCTCATTTGCGAGCCCTTCTGCGTTTTCACATCCACAACATCGATCAGACGTGTCGCCCCTGAAATGCCCGTATTAAAACCTGGTCAGGATGCCGAGCCCATCCACTCACCAACCAGCTTCTTCACATCCTGGACCGTGAAGTCGTCGGCCGATGGCACCAACAAACCGAGCCCGTCCGAATTCCTCATATAAATCGGCTTCTTGAACCCGCGCTCGTGGAAATAGCGTGCATTGTAATCTAAAATTAAACTTACGAAAATTAGTTCCTGTCAAACTGAAACATTTGACCGCCCCACCAAACCCGTCTCGCCTGGAAATTTTCAAAACTAGGGCGACAAAGTGCGACTAATTTTCCGGCCTAGACGAGTTCGATATACGAACCGCGGATTCATGGTATAAAACTGAAATTTTAGACCAAGGCTACCTTTTCCCTCTAATCGTTCCACAATTTCATCGAAATGCTCGTTGAATCGTGGACACGTGACCTTGCTTTGCACATCGTACCCCCATTGCTCAGCTTCCTCCTCCGCTTCGTCCTCGACTAAAAATCCAAACGCCCTCAACTCCGCATTCGCAGCCGCATTGTCCAATTCATCTTCATCGTAACTTTTTGTGAAAACTTTCCGCCTCTAAAACGTAAAACACCACCCAAGTTCATAGTTCCACCAAAAAACAAATTTCTATAAAATAAAAAGTGTTCACGACATCAAACTTACCTTTCGGCGTCTCGTCCTTGCTTCTGACATTCGCCAAATAAAATTTTAAAACCGAACAAAAATGAGAAAAATAGGAAAAAAATGTCTCGGAATTTTCAGGGGCGCACACACACCGATTCTGATGTGAGTAAAATATAATTTCAGGACAAATGTGCGGCATCCCTCGCAGTGTCTCGGTCTCCGATCTCGAACTTACTTTTACCCTTCGGGGTTCGACGGCAAGGTAGGACCACAATAATTAATTTTTCTTTCGCATAAGCTTGAAGGCATCTGTATTTGACTGTATTTGTGCATTTTGTTGGTCCGAATTAGCTACGAGCCTGTGGTCAGGGCTGATCGAATTGCCTCAGTTGTGGTTGGACAATGGCGTCGGCCGGACCCGACCCCAACGATGATCGAATGATGGTGGACGAGGTGAGTTGCTGTTCGTTGCCATATTTGCAGGTGGCCAAACTGTCCTCGTTGCAGGCGGAAGGGTGCAGCAGAGACGGCGGCGAGAGCGGCAGCGATGCTGGCGAGTTGGACGAGGAGACGATGGAGGCGATCGCCAGCGGCAGTTTGCCACTGTCGGCCGAGACGTGCATCGCCCTGAACCTGGTTTATCAGGAAATATTGCAGTCGTACATGCACCGCATCGAGGCCTCGCTGGCGCAGAATCGTGAAAGACAGGTGAATCGTACTGGCACTGGTTATGCCATCATAGATTACACATCTCCGTTTTAGCGAGCTTTTGAGCAAGAATTGCGAAACTATTCCGGAGAAGGTTCTACGAAGCACGAGGGTCGTGTCCCTGTTCTCACCTACATTGCGCCCTATTTCCGAGACTCGGCTGGTGTGGTAAGCGATGATGGTCTGGCCGGACTGGGTGCACTCGCAATCCCCTATCGCTTAGGCCCCGATGAAGAACGCGGACGCGAAGGCCAAAGTGGACGAGCTGAATATTCTGGTCGAACCACCTCGAAAATGGAACCCGGCCGAGAAGAGGCAGCTGCTGAGGGCGGTCGAAGAGTGCATCGTCCAAATCGATACCGTGTCCTTGGCCAACAAGTAACCAGTCTCCACTGCATTTTCTGCGTAGTCAAGCCGTGTGTATTTTTAGACGACATTACGCTGTCGAAAAATTGAAAATTACTAGCGATCCAACAGAATTGACGGCATTGACATTGGAGATTAGCGAACTGGACAAAAAAGTGGAGGCGATAAGGTAAGGCGAGGCGGTGGAATGAAATCGAAACGGGACCCTCCTCTGTTCCAGGAGCAAGGTGAATCTCTTGACCGAGCCCAGAGAAAAATTCGATGCCATCGATTGGGATCAAATTTCTGTGACTGCGGTAAGTCCGTGTGCTCCGTGTCCTCGTCCACTGGCTGATTACTCCTCTGATTTTAGTTCAAAGGCACACGAAGCCCGATGGAGTGTCGATTGGCTTGGACGAACGATGTGGATCCCGTTTTGAATCAAAATCCGACCTGGAGCGCGGCCGAGCTGGAAAAACTGTGTTATTTGGCGGAAAAATACGAATTTCGGGATTGGCAAAATATAGCACGCGATCTGGGAGTAAGTTCTGTGCAAATCCCCATTTTGGATCTTTTAGTTGAATTGTTTGTTTAGACTCGTCGAACTGCGTTTCAATGTTTCGAAAAATACCAAAGCGAGTGCAATGCGGAACTTACTAAAAAGTATGTTTTTGCTGGGTTGGAGGGCTGATTTTGCAGGAATGTCGTGTTTTAGAATGTGGACGAAGGAAGACGACGACGCGTTGAGGCTGGCCGTGCAGAGTTGTCGGCAAGGGGACCACATCCCGTGGGACCAGGTGACGTCCGCTCTCGAGGGATTCACGTCGCAGCAGTGCAAACGACGTTGGTCGAACGTGCTGGCGCCGGGACTGAAACGCGGGTGCTGGAATGAGGAGGAGGATCTGGTAGGTGCTTGCATAGATCGACACTGAAAGACCGAGCAGTTAGCTGTGGCGAGTGGGCTTTTTTTATTGAAAGTTGAAAGTCAGTCCTTTGGCCCTTTTCCCAATAAGGGGTCGGTCTGATTCATTCATCGGGGGTATTTCTTTTCGGGCTACTTATTTGAGGCCCCATCAAAGTCGGCCCCACAACTTGATGCCTGTCTGGCTGAGCCCTGGTGCTTTGTAGTTGTTGCTGGCGGCCGTCGAGAAACACGGTTCGAAGAACTGGCGTCGAGTGGCCGAGCAAGTGCCTGGCCGGACGGCGGTGCAGTGTCGGGAACGGTGGTCGACGGTGCTGGCATCGGGGCACAGGACGGGGCCGTGGACGCCCGAGGAGGACGCCTTGCTGATGGAGGGCGTCAAACAGTTCGGGCGCGGACAGTGGGTCAGGATCGCTCAGCTGGTGGAAGGGCGTCAGGCCAGTTCGTGCAAGGTGCGGTATCGGACATTGGAGAAGAGGGCTGCGGCGGTGAGTGCACTCTTGTTTCCGGGTGTCCGCCTGTGATCAGTCGATTCGTTTTTCAGGAGGGGACTCTGATGCTGGGAGTGCCGAGTGTCAACGACACGAATGTGAAACGAATTCAGCGACTTCGCGAGAGGAACGTGCGGGTTGTGGAAACGTACACGCGACTGGTCGGCCGTGCGCCTATCCTTAAGTCGTACGACACTGTTGATGCCGAGAAAGTGCTGCGTCCGCTGCCCGTAAGTGCTCGTGGCCCGAACGTGTAGTCGACAGCCGAGTGCCGGTTCCTTTTCAGCCCGACATACAAGAAATGCTCAAGGAGAAACTGATGGCGGTCAGACGATGCATAGCCGCGACGGCCTCGGCGGACAGCATGTCTCGCAGACGGAATCGTCTGCTGGGAATGATGCGGGCTCGCACGGCCGATGGCGAAGCGGATCAGTTTCGCGACGTATTGGTTCAGGCGATGCCAGTTCGAGTGTACGGATCGACGAGACCAGTCAAGGCGTTGGCGGACATGATTGCTCAGTCGGCGGTGAGTTTTGATTCGGGGGGCACGAGCAGTCGGAGCATCGAGGTATCTTTCAGGCTCTACTCCCTCCCACCGTGGCGACCTTGCACGCCTTTCGCAACCTGTTGTCGCAGAACGGCGCCGACCTTCTGGTTGGGACACACCCTCTGCAGAGCCTGATGGTCGACGTCCTGATGGCCAGAGATTCGGACACGGGCGAGCATGCGGCCGATGTGAACGCCACGTTGACGGCCAGGACCACGGCCCCCATGCGCGGATATTTGGAAGAGCGAGGTGAGTTCTGGGCTCGATTCCGGATTGATTGACGCGTGCCAATTTTTAGGAGTTCGAGAAATGAATGCGGGCAGGAACGAGTCGTTGGAGGATGACTCGTTGTTACGGTGTCTCATTCCGAGCGACCCGCGCGCCGAGAGGAGCTTTGTGGAATTGAGGGTAAGCGGGAGGTGCTCGATTCGAGGGACCCCTTCTCACTGGATGTCTTTCAGACCACGTACCGCCAGCTGCTCTTGTGGCCCGCCATTTTGGCCATGATGTCCATCGACTGACCATGTTCCCGAGCACATGCAGTTGGATTGGTGTTGGCCGAGACTCGATTGGGTGTGTCATTAGGCGTGCATTTTAGGCTGAGCGCCCGCCTGGCGAGTGCATTATGTGAGGTTTTCTTTTTTGGCTGTTCGTGAACTGGTGCGATATAATGACTTGGTGTTCGTGTCTGCTCCCGAGCCTGGCAGAAAGGCCGGGCGTGTTCGAGTGACGTACTCGTGCGGGTTTTCTTTCCTGGTCGCCGCTCATATTTACACCCTCGAAAATGTATCCGCTCGAGCCCCGCTCAGCCGGACGCGAGGCCGGAGCTGAGTTCGGTCGGCTGTGACGACTAAGCATTCCAGCCGGTCCGGTCGGCCGTCCAGCAGCGGCCTATATAAGCCGAGTGAAAGATGGTCGGCCAGTGCTCTCGGAGTCCACCCGCTCGCAATGGTGGTCAGTGCGCAAGGACCCGCGCTCGTGCTGCTGGCAGGTAAGTCCGGGCCCGTGCTCTCGGTCCAGCCCCTGCATCGCCTCGCATTTCAGTGACTGCCCTCGGCTCGGCCCAGCATTGCCTCTACCCCTTCCACAAACACGTTCGCCTCCCCGGCCCGGACAAGAAGACGTTCAGGGAGTGCGTGCCCCCGGGCAACTTCGAATTGAAGGACTGCCCCGGCGATAGCGAGTACGATATTCAACTGCAGGCCTGCAAGTTCGTCGATGCGAGCGGCGAGGCCGGCGACAAGATGGCGACGGGCAACGGACTGCAGGACCGTATCGGCAAGTCGGCACCGTACGCGGCCATCGGGGCCAACATGGCCCAGCCGCAGCCACCCCAGCCCTACCAGGGACAGTGGCTGCCCGTTACGCCCCCACCGACAGAACAGCCCATCGAAGTGCTGCAGAACTGCGTGCTGGGCGCCTGGTGCCCCCACGACCCCAAGAAGCTGCAGTACTGCGACTTGAACGGCCTACAGTTCCTGCAGTGCAGCGCGTCCGGCTGGGTGCTCAAGTCGTGTCCGTACGGCACACACTTCGTCGCACAGGTCGGCAGGTGCGAGGGGGTCATGGGCGGCAGCGTAATGGCACCGCCGGCACTCCCTTCCGACATCCCGTTCGCCCCGCCCGCCGTGCCGCAGCAAGTTGCACCAGCGCCAGCCGCGGGCACGTGGATCGGCAACAACGTGCCCCTCGGCGGACAGCAGCAGCCGATTGTGCAAGCCTCGCCCCCTCAGGCGCCGTTGCACACGCCCGTCGTCTCGTCGTTCCCCACTCAGGCCCAACCACGCCCCCAACCGGCCTTCTTCGGCCAGCCACCCCCACCGTCCAATGTGAACCAGGCCCCCGACTCGCTGCTGCCTAGCCCGAACGAACTGCCACAGGGCCAGCTGGTGGTCATCGGGGGCCACGGACAGGCTGGTGCCCAATTGGTCAACCCGGCCGGTGCAGCCGAGCCACCGCCACCCAACGCGGGCCCCAGTGTGGCCGTGCACCCGAGGAACAAGGTGTTCCCTCATCCCGCCCTCCCCGCGCCCAGCTGGTCCTCGCCGCAGGAACGCGTGGACAGCGCGGAGGTGGCCCCTCGATGGAACCAGGGGGGCGTGGACACGTCCGTGCTCGTCGCCCCGTCGAATGCTCAAGGCCCGAACTGGGTGCTCGGTGGCAACGTGAACAGTCTGCCCCCGTCGACGGACATTCGCGAGCTGCCCCTGGGTACGTGGGTGGCCACGCCAGTCCAGGCCGCCTCCTGGACCTCGCACCAACAACAGCAGGCCACGGACGTGGTGATCAGCAGGCGGTACTCGTCCGGGCCTGCGGTCGACGACCACAGCGACACGCTCGACGAGGATCTGCAGTGATTGCCATCTTGTTCTCGTTGGTTATTGTTTGGTTTTGGTAACTTTGAATATGTACAGCGGACTGACCAGGTGTCCAATTGCCAGATCAGCCTAGTGCCCGTCCATGCGAGCGGTGGCCAGCAGTGTCAGACATGAAGGAGAGTGGGGTCTAGAAGTCGTAGGCAGCTCCTCGAAACACATGCTTGACAGCAGGTGCACTTGCATTGTGCACAGATCACTCATCGCGCCACGCTTGTCTTCGAATTCTTTGTTGAACGTTTGTAAGCATAGTCAACAAATGATGTAATTTTCCCTTTTTCATCGCATACACCAGAATCTAGGAACAAGGCTGGGTTAAAGGCACTTTGCAACGGTATACAACGGGGGGGAATCCAACCAGAAAAGGCGGTGTCCTCCAGTTTAGGATAAAAAGTTACACGGCGCATGGGCTCAGGCAGATTTGGTTTCGATTTTAGGCAAGGTGAAAGCCGTGCACAGTGAATGCTCGCGGTGGTAGCAGCTGACGAGCGACCCCCTCTCCCTCTTTGAAATGTTCCAAATTACCTGTGCGTGGAGTCGAGACGCCTGCACGCAGTTTACAGCGTAGTGTGAGCCTGCCAACACTGCGGACCCGGAAGGCGTGGGAGAGGGCGGCCCGACTGACAAGGCAAGGGCAGACAAGGCACTCACAGACGGGCACCAGAACACGGGTTAGAGTCAGTGGAAATTGAGAACGGGTCCAGATTAGTCAGCAGCTGGTCTTCCCCCCCCCCCCCCAGCACGAGATACCACACTTGGCGACCAGAAACACAGGTAGGACACCGACTAGCTATTCCTTCCAGACACTTGTCTAGCAGATCGCCTGCAGGCAGCATCACACATGCCTCGTCTACAGTACAGGGCCTAAGCCAGAAGCGGGACTGGAGTGGTCTGTCCAAAACACGGTTGTGCCTTCGAGCCAGGCACCTCGAGCTGGCGATGGACACGATTCCAGTGCGGGCACTCAGGGGTCCGTGGGGCAAAAAGCAGTCATCGCGGGCGAACACGGAGGTCGATAAGTTCAAGTTCAAGTTCAAGCTTTACTGCGACCCAAAGCAGCAAGAGCGCACTTACTGGGGCAGACACAAACTGGATAAAAAAAAGAGAAAAGAGATAAGGGATTCGTTCTGTGGGACTAGGGCCTCCCTGATGACTCCAGGCAGAGAAATAGCCAGCATGACTAGGGGCTGGCTGGAGATGGCTCAAGCCGCAGGACAGTCTCACGCAGTCCACGGGTATGTATTGAGCTTAACTGCCACACACCACAAAGGGCGTGTAGACTCTTAATTCAGAGAGAAACCGCACGGTTCTGACAGAGCCGGGGCCGAAGTGCTCACAGACCAGTCCTTAGTCCCATGCCTGCAAACCAAACCAGTCATCGGCTCGTGCTGGCAGATCCAGTGGAGGCGGACTGGGTTCCTGAACCAGTGGGTGCGAAGAAACTAGCCCACAATAGCCACAGGGGCAAATGCCCTCAGCGGCGGGTGGGTGGAACAAGAGGACAGATGTCTTGGCTGTACGAACAGTGTGTCGACTGATGCGAGCACCTCAGTTATGCAGTAGAGCAACGAGGAAAAGGTCTGCTCTATCTCGGACTGTAATTATGTGCAATCACAGCCAAGAGCAAGGGCCGAGCTGCAGAAGCCAGTGTCACCAGGGGCAGCTATGATGGAGACCATACCGCATGGAGGCGGAGTAGACATTAAAAGAACAGCTGTTATGATTCTAGGGAAGTCGGTAGCTGGAGACAGGACAAGTAAAGTCGTGGTCTAGAGTCTTGCTCCCGTGGGCCAGTAACCTCAATACCACACAAGGATCTGAAAATTCTTAAAAAGGCCACCTACCATCTTGGATTATAAATTTTGTAATTCAAGTCTGCAATTAGAAGCTGAAACTTATTTTTGCTTCATGTTCTGGATCCTCTCTAGGCGACAAGAAGAGTGCCTCTGCACCATGAGTTATCACAGTGACAAAATCTCGCAGCTACAACAAGTGCCACGTGATCGGTCCTCTGTCGCGGCGGTCATTTGACGTGCCACGAGTTGCATGCAATCGGACAGGGCCGTCACTGGAGTGCAGTAACCGAGCACGACTCCTCTGCGACTAGTACGTATCAGTCTGCACGTCTAATCCTGGCTAATCTAGTCTTCAAGTGCGACTAAAGGTTCTCTTGCGGATGACAAGCTGCACCTGCCAGGCGCGGACAGAGGATGGGGGTGCTGCGGGTTGATGCCAGGCTTAATGAACAACATCACGAGCACAAGTCATGCAGTGGACACATTCACAGGCTGTCATGGTCACATGCTGTACACGCTGGCCCTGGTCTTCACCGAGTTCTGGCCTTGCCGTTGATGGTCCTCTTTTGGGCGGCCAGGTAGGACTTGTCGCACACTTTGAGTGCCGAGTTGAACACCGTGTCCTCGGGGCACTCCATCAGAGCCCACACGCCGTCGGTGGCCTCGAGGGCCCAGCCGTGCGGCGAGGCCCCGCCATCGCTCGGGGGAATGCACATGTAGAACGAACGACGATTACCCGAGTCGGCCACGATCTGAGCCCTGGGTGAGGCCAGTAGCGAGCACCGGTGACCGACCACTGGCGTCGACCACTCCGCCACCGTCTCCGGCTGCGATGGCGTCGACGTGTCGCGGTGGTGCGGGTACGGGAACGGGCCCAACGGCCTCGCGGGGGGACGACCGTAGGGGAACATGTACTCCGGGTTGAACTGGTGCACTGGAGGGCCTGAAACGGGGTGTGGATCAATGCCCTCAACTTCGCCAGTCACGCTGGTACCTTGTGACGGGAACTGGTTGGGGGCGACTCGCGATCCGGGAATCGCTGGCACCACGTGCAATGTCCCGTGCGCCAATTGCTGCTGCTGCTGCTGCACTGCGTACATCTGCTCGGATGAGGGCACGCCCTGACCCAGCTTGGCTTGCCCGCTCAGCTGCTCCATGTAGGACGCACTGACGAACGGTTTGCCGACAGGGGGCGGCTGCAGCTGGCTGGGGTGCGGGCTGTTTCGGTTCTGCCAAGCCTGTTGTTGCAGCAGCGCCGGGTTGGCAATGGTGGGCTGTTGGGGCCAGCGCGTCGATGGCGGAGTGGAAATGGAGAACAGGACGTTGCCGTTCCAGTTCTGGTTGGGGTACCTGTTCGAGCCGCCCGAGGGAGCGGGCAGTGCAGGCTGGGCTGGTGGGGAGGGCGGAGTCGGCAAGGCAGCACCGCTTTCGTAGTTGGACTTGGGATGCACGGCGATCATGGACTGAGGCGCGGGCAGCGGAGCCGGGGCGAGTGGTGGAGGGCGGACGTACCAAGGCTGTTTGGGAGGGAGCTGGTGTCCGACTGATGTCAGCGGGGCCCCGGGCAGTCGATTCTCGAACGGGCCGCCGCTCGGGGGTGGTGGTGGTGGTCCTTGGTGCACTTGCACCACACCTGCGCTGTTGATCAAAGCGTATTGCCAGGGACTGCCATTGGGCGGCGGTGGTGGGCCGGGTTGCGGAGTGGAGTTGGGTTCAACCACAAATTCTGCTCCCGGGGGCAAGGCCAACATGGGCCGTTCTGGGTTGGAGGGCAGCTGGTACAGGAAGGGGTGCTGAGGCTGAGCTGGTGCTGAAGGCGGCTGAGGCTCTCTTACGGGCACTGGCAGGGGCGGGGGACGCGGTCGTTCGGGTTGTGGCGCGGGTTGACCAGGTGCCGGTGCTACTTTGACTTTGTCCTTGCCTTGTCCGCTGGAGACCGTGTTGGCCGAGGACCCGCGGGCTGGTCGATCGCATCGCTCCCCGGAGAAGTGCAGACCGGCGGGGCACTGCTGTTCGACCCACACGCCCGTCAGCTCAGGGTGCGGCGAGCACACAAAATATCTGGTGGGGTCGTTGTCGTGCAGGCAGAACACGTCCATGCCCATTTCGTCGTCGTTGGCGCACGTCCCGTTTTCAACGCAATCGTCTACCAGGCTGGCCAAGCGGGGTGGTTCTGGCTCGGCTGTGGGTCGGGGAGGGGGTGGTGGGGGCATGAGGAAGAAGGCTGGTGGCGGGTTACCCTGGGGCCCGTTAGCGTGGCCACTGTGGCCAATGGGCCCCGCCGAAGCCTGCTGCACTATCGGCCCCATCGGACCCGCGGGATAGAGTCCCTGTGGCGGCGGCCCTCCATTCTGGCCAGGGCCAGGGAGATATGGGAACATGGAGTACGGGTACGGTAGGAGGAACATTTGCGGCCCTGCCGCCTGGGGAGGCGGTGGCGGGTCCTCCGGCTCCCCATCGGGCTGCCTGTTGGGTTCCTGTTGCCTGGACGAAGATTGTTGTTTGTCCCTGGCCACGGGTGCCGCCGGTTGGTGCGATATCTTTCCATGATGGTTCTCGATCACGATCCTGACTGGTGGCTGCCTGGTCACCGACTTGACTGCACTCGTCGTGGCGGTGGCTGGTTTGGGTGTGACCAGCGGTCTATGGTGCTCTACTCCGGAGCTGGGCGGCACCAGTCCCGAGGTGCCACTGAGGAAGGCCGTGTTGAAGTTGTCACTTCTGTTGAACAGGGCCGGTTCCACGCCGAATGGGGGCAGGGGGTGGGCAGGGACGCGGGGGTCGTACTCGTCCACTCGCTGTTCGACACCCCTGGCCGCCCTGGGCACGCACGCCTGCGCGTCCACATCGAACGAGGTGTCGGCCGCGCAAGGCAGTATCCAGTAGAACCCAGCAGGGCCGCACTGCTTGTAGTGGTAAGGATCGTTGGGCACGGGCGCGTACGAACCACGCGCATGCTCGCCGCACGGCTCGGCTGTGAATATAACATCCGGCTGTGCAAATATTGCCCCCGCTGAAATGACCCAAAAACTTGTTGCTTACATGGTTTTATGGGGGGTCAATGCCGCCGAAAAGCTGTTTGCTCAAGTCGAATCAAGAAAGGACAGGATCACATTCAACACTAATGCCCCAATGAGGCTGGCTGCGATCAATGACAACTCCTAATTGCGCAGCCAAAAGGGCCGAGCTGGCTTCTTTGAATTCCTGTGGCCCATAAACGAGCATGCGTCCTGCTTCTTAAAAATTGGAATGCCGTTAAAAAATTTGGGCACTGAAGTTGAAGTTGCCTTGGGGTTGAGAAATGTAACAGATACAGTAGCCTTGGACAGTAGGTTCAACATGGCATGTCCTCAGCCCGACTGAAAGATGCAAGCGCCTCGGGCTCGCAGGTAGACTGACCATTGGTCACAGTGCACACGAGAATCTAATAAGCTGCAGTTGCTGGCATGCCCACTATTGCAAAGACCTGGTCCTAGTGGGGCAGCTGCTCGTGCTCGGCCCAGAAAGCTTCAAAAAGGAGTCCTGTCTCTCCTACCCGGGCACAAATTTCAGAGTTAGCTGAGGCCAGCATTGCTGCGAGCTGCACTAATGATTGCCACCTGAACTAGGGTCCTCTAAGAGGGACTTACCCAGTGATAAGACGATGATGGCCCTGGTAGCGGACCGCAATCGGCAAATCCCGTAATCTGTTCGTGACATGGCGACAGTGTCAGCAGGGGCTAATCGGCACGAACCACGCCTCCCGGCCGGCTACCTGCTCTCACAAGTGTCTGGCTCGGCGGGCCGTGGTCGAGCACGAAATTCCTGTTGGCCGGCTTCGTGCTCGAGCTTAGAATTTGTCATCGAATCCACTTTTGGATGACGTCGTCGTCGGCTGCCTAGCATCCTGCTCTGCCCCACTTTGTTTGCCCACGCGCCCCTTTAGTCGTACGCCTAAAAATTTTCACCAAACTTTTCGTGTAAGAACAACCCCATCCCCCCCTCCCGGTCGGGCCCCGGATCCAATAGCCGTCGTATAAACGACGGAAAAACACTTATTCGCCCTCATCCTAGGGCTCGGAGGGCGCAAAGGTGAAAAAGGGCTAGCGAGTTCTTGTTTATCCAGCTGGCACAATGCCTGCTGGCCGACAGCAATCACGCGCGACACTCGACCAACAATGAGCACGACCACCAAGCATCACGATACCCCCCTCACGAACACTTTTCGATTACATCATAAACAAAGCTGACCCCTGTAAGCTCGCCGCCAGCACCCAGCTTTGTGCTGTGAAACTGAGGCGAGGAGGGTCATACATGTCACGACCCCATATATGGCCATTCCACGGATTACAACAGCTCGTTGCTGGGCTATGCATCCCCCAAGACACGACACGTAGGCCTCTTTCCAACTGCGCTCCATCTTTGCAGTTCGGCCAGAACCCGGGGCCTGTGCACGCCCGCCGATTCAGCTTTGTGCACATAACAATGGCTAGCGCGTGCGAAAGCCAGCAGCCCGTGCGATTGTTGGGTCTCTCCAACGGTCCCGTTGTCCTACACAACTTCTTTGTCCAGTCGAGGCCAACCTGGAGGAGCAGTGACTTTTGACAGCCTAGGCGTAGTATGGAGTCGCACAAGCGGGGGTCACGAGCCACTGCTGTCGGGACACAGCGTCGCAATAGGACGAGCTGGGGTCTGCTTTGAGTGCTGTGCCAGGCGATGCCCTCCCTTCCAATTAGTTGTGGCCAAGTCTGCAGTGGCCAAGTCTGCAGTGGCAGGATCGTTGTCTTTGCTCCCTCGCAGTGGGATGGACACCCTTCCTGTCTAACGCCAGCACAGATACCGGCTTTCTTGAACTGGACCAGTGCATCTTTCCCCGCAAGGTGCCTCTCCAAATAAGGACAGGCTGGTAGACGATCACGGCAGAAGGAATACGCAGTGCCTCGTTGATTGGTGTCAGGCCGGGCTTCCCGTGGGGTACACAGGCCTAGGAGGAGAGAAAGTGTTGAAAGTGCGGTGTTGAGAGAGGAAAGATTGCTTCTGGTCGGTACCTTCCGGCGTGCTGCTCTCACCTGGTGCACAACATCAATCATTCCACCTCAACGCTGCACAAAGACGTGCAACGCTGACTCTCATCCCTTATCGCCACCAGAGCAGCTTCCGCGACTGGCAGGCACTGCTTTCATTCTTGCCGCCAGTGGCGCCATCGCTCTCGACCCCCCCCCCCCCCAACCGGTGGGCACACCCTTGAACACAGCCTCGCAATATCTGACCCGTTCGTGCAGGCACTTTCTCTGCTTAGCTAGCGTCCACTTTTGTTTTCAAGGCATCGGCTTTTCTGGCCTGCTGGCCCTGCTTATGGCTGCCAGTCACACACTTGGAACTTGGCTCAGCAGACTCGAGTATACACTGCAGGCCTCCAGTCAGGCAATCTGAGCAGTCTTCATCGCGAGCCGACAACTGGGCCAACGCTTCCTCCGTGAGCTTGTCCTCAAGTCGAACTGTCCCCGCCCAAATAGGAGCAAGGTCATAAATGAGGGACACGACCAGCAGGTCTCCCACAATCACACGATGGCATATGCCATGGCATTATTTGCATTGCATATGTATTCCTTGCAGTGCATTAGGGTGCAGTTGACGAAAGGCCATCAGTGCATCGGTGTCTTGTTACCTGATTCATATGTCAGCAAAGTGCTGTTCTGAGCTGCGGAATGCAGCCTGTGTCAGGTGCATATCTACAAGGCTACATGGGGTCGTGACTATATATTCCCCTCCTGGCCTCAGTTTCAAAGCACAAAGCAGGTAAAGGGGTCAGGTGTTTGTGTTTTCACGTGGACTAAAACCAGTGGCCACTTTCCTGTCTCCATCCCTGACTGAATAAGAGCACACGGGTCGAATCGAATACGCGCTTTATGATCTAGGTCTGAGGACGTATTACAGAAGCGTTTTCCAGCGAGATTTTTCAGTGAGGTGACTGGATTCTAGTGAGATGACTGCGTTTGCTATTACAGAAACAATTACAGTCACATAGTTCCAGTCACTGAGCCCGATAACACAGACACTGCGCAAAAAATACCTAAACGCTATTGCATAAAACTTTGTCGCTTGGAAAGTCCAGTGAACTATCGAAGGTGGCTGGGAAAAATCTTCAGGTGCTCTCGATCGCCTGAGACTGTTTTCCAGCGAGCTTTTGCCCAATATAAACGGTAGAGTTTTGCTGTGAGTGTCCCAATGGCAGAGCAGAGATATGGCGGTCAATGCGATGGAGGATTTTTTCAGGTTTCCAATGAAAGAAAGGAGGTGCGGGAATTTTAGGACAACAGATAAACACTTCAGACAATTTCAGAAGTATATAAGCCCAATTGATTGAGCACATGTTATCGATGTAGCAAGTGCGTCTTCAGCACCAGTTCGGATCTGATTGTAGAATAAAAGAAAGACTGATCCTTATACATCCACATACTGTAGTAGGTGGTGAACAGTCCAGGCAATAGAGATCCTCTGCACTTCAAAAAGAGGAGGAGCTTCAACCTTCGATAACAAGTTACACGTGATAAGCACAGGTCCAATTTTCCCACCCACCTCCACAAGCATAACATTCCGTAGATTCCATCACACCTCACAGGAGAAGTTTCGAGGGGCTGGCTAAACTCCTGTGCATATACTCTTGAGATGGAACATTCGCAGTTTTGTTTGGCACTTGGAGCTCTCCTAGAAGCGTCATCAAAACGGGGAGGAAGTCATGTAAGAAGGTGCAAAATTTTTAGAAAAATGAATGTTAGAAGTGCAGGAGTAGAAAGGAATAAACGTGAGAAGCGGAGGGGGGGGGGGATAGAAGAAATCATGACCTGCAATTTATTATTTTCTCTACTTCTACCTGACATTCACACTCATCTCTTTACAGCCGCTTCGAACACCCCTAAAATCACTATTGCGGGGTTGCACTCTGCGTGCGTATCTACGTACAAACCGTAGGTGATAGCAAAATGCACGCGGAAGTCGCTGGAATATGCGAGCCTTGTCACCAGAAAATCACAACGACCCTATTTTGTTTCTGGAATAGGCGCAAAAAGTTAGGCCTTTCTACAGTCACCTCAATTGACTTTCACAGCGAGCTCAGTGGAATAAGTCACAGTCGCCTCTTTTGAAAGTTACAATCATCTCGCTGGAATTTTCCGTTCATGTCACTATTTTCCAGCGAGCTTTCTGGAATACGGCCTCTGGTGTATTCTTTAGTACAGTAGAGTACCCCTGTTACACGCTGGCCTCGCCTTATCTCACTTCGCCTGCCCGGCAGCCAGCTTGGCAATCGACTCCTTCTTCCCTGATATTAGCTGACTCGCTGACCCGCCATGTGTTAGTCGAATTGAGCTGGGCCGCGGACCGACTGGCCCTGGTGCAACGAGCTGGAGGGGCGGGGACGGGACGAAGCCCTGTCCGTTCGCAGCATGTTGTGGTACGTGATCAGTGGAAGGATCGAGGAGGGCAATGTGTTCGTGGACCAGTGGCCCTCGTTCGAGCACGTCTGCTGCCTGCACCCAGCACGACTCTACCAACCCGACACCGACCGAGACCTCGTCGTCGTCAGCTCGAGCGAGCCGGCCTCGTTTGGACACACCGCCACAGACGATGGAGGCAGCGACAGGGCGCCGTGCTGGCATACATCGAAAAGGGTCTCAGCGAGATCGCCAACGGGATCCTGGGCTCGGCAAGGCCCGTGCTGGTTGGCGCAGACCGCTTACCAATTCGTGGGATACCATCGAGAGAGCTTGGACGCGCCCCAGCGTCACCACGAGGAGCTGGTGTCCAAGCTGCCGCCCGGTTTCACCATGACGGCCATGAATCCAGACGAGGCCTCATTGGTCAGCCAGCAGTGGCAGCACCGGCTGCCGGATAAGACGGAGATGGTGCGCTGGCTGCTCTCCATATTCCCCAGCGTGTCCATTCGCAACCAGCGGGGGCTGCCCGTCTCCTGGGGCCTGTCGTACAGTTTCGGGGCCTTGGTCGCGCCTATGTGCTGCCCGAGTACCGCGGCCGGATGCTGCATCTCAACCTAGACGGCCGAGCTGAACCGCAAATTACTCGAGTTGACACCCGCATCGCGAATTCCTGTGCGTGCGCGAAGAGAACGTGGCGGCCATGAAACAAGCACGACGAGCCATCAGCGACCTGCGTCGAACACAAGTCCCGATCAGATGGGTCGTATTCGCCAGTGGTCGAGGACTCGCGGCCGAGTTGCGACCAATGTGATATGCATGCCATGCCAACTGATCTGAGTCTGCCTCAATGGTTACTTGCCAAATATACAGTAACTGGCATGGGGAGAGAGCTGACTCACAGCAGGCACCCAAGGCTAGTCCAATCCGACAGTGTCACTGCTCCACTCTCGGACATCTTTACTAAACATAGTCACAGTCCACTCCCCATCATGGCCGCAAGCACATCACACCATTCCTATTCGCCGTTGAACGGGGCCTCGACGACCAGCACGTCCTCGTTCGGATCCCAGGCGGCCTGCACTTGCTCCGGGTCGGCCCCCTCGGGCAACTCGTGCTCGTAGATGATCTTGCGAAACACCTGCACATCGCCCTGCCTCTGCGTCCTCGACCCCTCGATCACCACCCTAAACACCAGCCATCGACACGACACCCTCACAGTCCCAACACCCACTCACCGATTCATTTCGGTCAACACCTTCACCCGCATGTCGCCAGGGCCGAAAAATTCACCGCATTCCAAGGACATTTTGAAACGGTCGCTATTGCTCAAATAATTCACCCGGAACACGTCACCAAAGCCGATCTGAGATCCGATTTCCAGGGCCATACTCGCCAGAACACCGATCGCTCGCCAAACACAACCAGACCTGCCTGACGGGCCATCCACACTAAACGCCCCCCCTGAGAGCGCACTGTACACTGCCCCGAATTCCCTTTACTTTTACAGTCTCACATTACAATAAGGCTCGCCACCAATCATAACTTGAGTTTCCTAATTTCATCCCCCGACAAATCAACGCGTAAGGCCAGCGTCTGCCTGATCTCATTGGGCGTCAAGGACTTGGTCGATCCGCCAGTGGTCTGATAGTACTCCCTGGCCTCCTGGACACTCTCCACGTTCAGTAGCTGAGCTATTTGCGACAGCCTAGCGAACTTCTCCCTCAACGACCAGCCGGCCAGAGAGGTCAGGTAGTTGGTCAGCTCGCGCAGTCGCCTGTCCAACACCAGGCCTCCCAGTCGGTTGTAGGTGGTCTTGAGCACCACCTTCTCCATCTGCCTGGCCACCTCGCCCGCCGTCAACTCGACCAGCCGCTCGTAGCCTTGCTCGGTGACCAGCGGTCGATAGGTGCTCAGCACGCCGTCCAAACTGGTGATTAGGTGCTCGATGAACGGATCGGCCGACTCCAATTCGCCGAACTCGGCCTCGTTCGGTGTGTGCGTGTGGTCGAGGAAGGCCTCGGCACCGGCCTTCACGCGAGGCTTCACCGCCGACACCATCAACGCCTCGACGGCCGATCGAGTCAGCGAAGCGAACTTGGTCGACACGTCGTCCATCTGGGATAGGCAGCTGTCCAACTTGGCAGTCTCCTGTTCGCTCAGTTTGCCCAGCAGTTTCTTCACATCGCCCGTCAGCGTGTCTTTCAGCGTTTTCACAAAATCAGAGCTGCAATCCGCGTTGTTCAAGGCCGTCAGAAATTCTTCCCGAACTTTATCAGCGCTGTCCACACCACCGGCCCCGGGCATCTTGCCTTGCTGCAGCACGCTGGCGTAGGCAGCGGCAGCCGTCGTGTACGCCTCGGCGAACGACCCTGAAAAGGGAAAACTGCACATCGAGGCCCGCCCTGCTCCCCATTGCACTCACCGGCCGCGGGGTATCCTTGCTTGATGCGTTGCCTGAGCACTTGCATGTAGTCCATTTCCAGGAGGGCGCAGGCATTGTTCAACATGGCGCACACGCAATCGATGTTGGAACTGGACAAGGCCCGACGCACCGACTTGCGAATTATGAAGAACACATCGTCGACCATGCTCGACGTCAAATTGCCGTGCCCACCCGAGCCGCCCTCCGACGCATCCTTCGCGTCCATTTTGATGGCTTTGACAATAGTCTCGCGCATGTAGTACTCCTCCATGGCGATGTACTGGCCCAACAGTTCTTGCATACGACGAGTAAGGCTGGAGTATCGAACCAATTGCTCGAAACGACGCAGCTTCTCCCGCCTGGCCTGCTTGTGAGCATCGGTTTCTTCCGACATCGACTGCAACGTCGGCTCGATACGACGACGAAGAAATCTGAAACACGATCGAAATCAGGGAGAAACAAGAATTCCCGCTTCACTTACCGAAAATAAAGTTCCACGCGAGTTTGAAGTAAAGTGACTTCGGACAACAAGACGTCCAATTCCAAGGGATCGATCTTATTCAACTGCGTACTCGACTGTTTAGCCGCCATTCGCGAGCTCATTTCAACGGCGCTCGCCTTTTTGTCGTATTGACGAACACGAATGAAATTGTCAAAAATTTTTGGCGCTTCTAAATCGCATTGCTGTTGAAGAATTTCGGCCAAAATCAATAATTTATCGGGGCCGTAATAGGACTCGACCAATGGCTGATGTATTTCCAAAACTCTGGCCACGCCCTCCAACAACAAAGTCAACGTGTCGGCGAAGAGCACGTTGGCTCGAGCGTCGTCCCGACCGCCGGCCATCATGATCTTGTAATTGACATCGGCAGTTTCGGCCAGTTTACTTTTCAAATACGAACCGAATTTCTCCAAGCCGAGTTGATGTTGATTTAAGAGCGGGAATAATTTAAAGAATCTTTCCATCGATGCCAAATCCCCGTCGCGCAACGCCTCGTCGAACTTTTCTTCCACGATTCGTTTTAATTCCTGTTCCGCCTGGCGCATCATTTCGAACTGGCGATCCATCGATTCGTCAGCGCCCTACAAGCAAAGAGAGTGTCGCTGCCTGGACCCTGTTCTCACGCACTCACCTCGCCCGCCGCGCTATCGGCGCTGAGTCCGAGGACGGCCTTGTCCAACATCAGGAAACGATGCACGTGCCCGGCCGCTTGTTCAAAGTCCTCGCTGGCCATGGCGCTGCGAATGCCCTCCGTGCACAGTCGCAAGTCCAACGCGTCCTCCACCCGCTGCAGACAATCCACCACTCGAGTCTTGGCCAAATCCAAATCGCGAACTTTGCCGCTGACATTCTCGGCCAAAATCGAAGTGGCCGACAAAAGTGAACTCAAATGCGACGCGTCCGATTCGGCCAAAGTGAGACGAGTTTTCAAACGGCCAAAAACCACGTTCAATTGGCGAGGAATATCGGCGTATTTACGCGATAAATCGGAAATATTTTGATCGATTTGACATTCACGAGTCCGACACACTTCCAATTGATCTTGAAGAGAAACGATATCGTTCGAAAAATCGAAATCAAAAATATTATCTACAACCATATTGAACGAAGAAAAGAACAAATAAATAGCGACGACAACGAAATGGTTTAGTGACCGAAAAATCTGAAAAAAATATGTATTTTTATGGCTGCCAAACATCGCAAGCTGGTTTATCGGGATACTTACAGAATCATTAACAGCATAACAAACAAATTCCACAAAGCGATAAAAATACGGAAATAGCGAAGACTGAATAAGAATTCACGAATTGAATCACCTGAAATAAAAATTACCTACAATCGAAACTGCATTTCTAGTCCACTACAGCTACCGTGAACAAAATAGTTTGAGAAATTTTGTCTGTCTCAATCAGGACTGCAAGACACCAAGAAAACCAGACTACAAGCCGGTGGATTCCATCGACTCACGGCACTCGTACTCACCAACTCCTCGTCTTTCAACGTCGATGAATCCGTGCGCGTCGTACGTGTCTTTACTCCTAGTCAAACTGATCTTATCGACAGCACGACAAAACACAGGCCAGGCAACTTACAACCGGAAATTCAAAATGGCAGCGCTATTCACCAGAAGTGTCCTAAAATGGGAAAAGCCCAGTTTTCCATCGATTCTAGCACAAAGCAGCTGACGGACCAAAGATTGCCTAAACGGATACCACTTACACCGCAATGACCAATTCAGAGAACATGTTTCACACCGAAATTGTTATCCAGTCATCACAAATTGCCTGCAAAAAAGATCGATCAATCGAAAATCCAACGATTGTTCGATTTGATTGCACGTGGAGGCAAAACGTGGCTCGAGCGCACACTTGCTGCAAATAACTACTTACACCAAAAAAGCGCCAAAATTTGAACAGCCTCATTTTAAATTTTCGCTTGTCTTTGAGTAGTGATCTTATTTAATCCGCTCGATGCTAGTCGAACTACTGATTTCTGCATTTATCACTTTATTCCGTAAACCGCTGGATACACATTTTTTCCAAAATTATAATCGCCAACAACAAAACTTTGAATTGCACAAAACAAGTGGGTAATGTCATAAAAATAAGTACAGTGAACCTAGGTATATCTACAATAAAAGCATGCGGATGAGAGTGTAAAAGAGAAGCAACATGATGCCGAGCTAGGACTAGTGGCTCTAATCGCGCAGAGGACAGACCAATATGGACATTCGTATGCACCTGAGACGGGCTGATGGCAGTCAGACGGCTGTCGATCCGTACCCCTTGCCCGAGTCCCCGCTGCTGTTCACTGCACTGCTCGAACCACCGTTGCCGCTCCTCGGGGCTGGCACTGGCGGGCTCTGTCGACTGGGCGCGGGCGCTGGCGACGGTGTGGGGACTGGCATGATGAGGGCCGAGGGGGTCCCCGAGGGGGCTTGTCGGAGCGGACCCCCCGATCCTGGACGATGCTCCGAGTCACTGGCCGCCGCGCTGCGATCGCTGTAGGAAATGGTTATCTCGGAATTGATGTGGAATCGCTGGGGCTGGTGGGGGGCTCCTTTCGGCTGGGGTGGAATGACGATGTGCTGCGGGATGGAGATGGCCGCCCCCTGCCCGCCGGTCCCCACTGCACCGCGAGCCCCCAACGGGAAGACGGGCACTGCTCCGGGCGGCAGACGACTTCGATCGGTCGAACTGCTCGTTTCGGGTCGGGCGGGGGCCTGCTCCGAGGTCTGCGCCTCCTGCTGTTGTTGACGTCGCTCCTTGTCCTCCCTCTTCACATCGCGGAGACGCTTGCGAGAGTGTCGATCCTCCTCCGACTTGTCCTTGCGCCTGTGCCCGTGACGGCCATCGTGCTGGTGACTTCGGTGGCGGTGATGGCGGTGACGATGTTTTTCGTGTTTCCGCTCCGAGTCGGCGTTGCTGCGACTGTAGCCAGTGTCCTCCGAGTCGGACCCCCGTCGATGGTGTCTTCCCTCGGATCGGCTGCGTCTCTTCCGAGTACTCTCCACTGTCTCCGTTTCAGAAGACGACGTGCACGTGCTGCAACTGCTCGAGTCGCGTCGACCTCGACGACCGTGCCTCGAGGACACCGACTCCTTGGACTTGGACACCCTGCAGCAAACGGGCGCAGTCAGCTAGCGAGAACGGCCAGCACGAATCACTTACTTCATGGTCCTTTTGTGCTTGTCCCTGCCCTCCTTCTCCAAAGCATCCAGCGACTTGCTCCTCGAGTACGGTCTCTCCTTGCCGGGCGAGGGCGGGTGTTCGAGCACTGGCATCTTCGGTTCCTCGGGCTGGCTCTTCATCACGTTGTGCAACCACTCTTCCGTCATTTCGCTCTTGGAGCAGGGAAATGGTTCGACCGGGGCTTCGTCCGCGCCAGCCAGCGCCCCCTGCTCGGCGCTGTAGGCCGGCGCGCGACCGTACGGCTCCTTGCCGTACATGTGGACACGGGTCTGGGGCGTGCCTTCCGGTTCGTACATGGCGTTCCACACACCCTCCCCCACTGAAACATCGGAGCTGTAAAGACGGGGTCGATGGTCAGAGTGACCTACCTTTCTTTTCGGGGGCGTAGGTCACGATGCCAGTGTCTCCTGGTCGATAGGGGTACTCATACCCAATCAACTGCTGGTTCTTCACACTGTCGTCCTCCGATGCAGGTAAGTAGCCACGCACAATCCGTCGATACTGGACGATCACGCAGAACAGGCAATACAGCTGGAAGAGAAGGCACGTTTAGAAATCGCCGATTCCCAAGGCCGATTAACTCACGTTGATGAAGACCGAAATCACTTCGACCACGGTCAGAACGAGCCAGTAGCTGGTCACGTCCTGCAAAGGAGAGGAAAGTGGGGAGGGGCCACTGGCCGATCAAGTGCACTTACCCCCGCCCACCACATCACACAATAGGCCAACGAGCAGATGATGGCGGCCGCGATGCACGGGAACCACGGCCATACCAGGTACTTGGAACTCTGAAACCACAAGGAGTCATCTCCGCCCCCCAGCGCCAGTTATCCCACTCACTGTGTGTATTCCGTAAATCAATGCCACTGAACCGAATAATAAAAAGAAAGCTGCTATAAGATTCAGAATCTGAATCACGAATAAGCCTGAAAGGAAGACCGGGTTAGGACTCGCGCGCTGGGACGAGCCCGTTCAGCGCCCTTTTCTGTTCATCACTGCCAGAGCCAAGTAACAGCTCGTACAGTCTCGGCCCGTTCTGCTATACAGCCCCTTCCTTCTCAGCTCGTGCCAAAGTCATCATGCGCAAACTCGACGCTGACCCTGTTTGCTAATCTACCGACGCCGTCCGTGACACACCCCCCAAATATGCCCCCCTGAATGACTGATAAGCCAGTAAGCTCGAGTTCGTAGGCGTGTGTGGCGAACGGGTGAGCTGGGCCTACTGTAAGTCTGGCCGTACATGGAAGACGCGTCTAAAAATGCCCCGGGCCTTCTCAAAATAGTCCTACCATGATTTTTGGCCGGAGAAGATGAAGGTCATTCGCCGACGCACCTCCTCCGTCTGGCAGTAGACGAACAGAAAAGGGGACGCGGGCGAGGTTGTCGTAAACACGAGGGACATGGGGGCACAGCGAAGGGCTGGGACAGCAAGCTAGCGCACCCAGGTACATCTTCTCCTTGGGCGTCATCCAGTACTCCTCGTAGTAGCCAGGCCACCGCTCGTGCTCCGGCTTCCACACGCCGAAGTTGGGTCCGAGTCGGTCATTGGCCGCCTTGTCCTTCAGCCATTTGATTATGTCCGTTTGCCAGCCGAATAAGGCCAATTGACACAAAGAGAACATCTGCACAAAACCAAGGCCAGTCAGATATTTCAAGCCAGTTTTCCCCTTTGCGTCGACCGTTCGGCTGGCAAACAGGAGCGAGTGCCCTCCCAGCCGTGCACGCAAGCTAAGCCGTCGCACCCGTGAAGAACTTCTCCTCCGGGGTGACGTAGTACTCGGTCCAGTCGCCGCCGCCCATGCGGTTGTCGTATATGCTGTAGCCCCAGTAGGAGGGCAGTCGGCGATTGGCCGTCTTGTCCCTCTCGAACTTGATGATGGCCGTTTGCCAGCCGAATATGGCCATCTGGATTATGGAGAAGACCTAGAACGCACAGTCCTAAGCGAGGCACCGGGGGAGGACGGGGACCCATTCGGCTGGCAAACGGGTCAGCCCTTCGCTGCGCCCCACCGCCCATCGGCCAGTACCCTGCGTGATGTCCTGCGTCCTCTTCACGTCCCGATTGCGTGCGCAGGGACAGTAGTCCTGGCAGTTGAGGAAGTCGTGGAATAGAACAACCCGGCATTCACTCAAAATGTACGTTTGCCAGCCGAACAGGCCCAACTGCGTCAGGGAGAATATCTGAAAGGCACGGTCGTCACACGGGCAAGCGAGCAGCAGCGGAGGCGAGGGGACGAGGGGAGCGGAGGAAAGAGTCGTACCGACGAGGATGTGCTCTCCACCCGAGTACCGAGTGTACGTCTGGCAGGGACAATAGTCAGGGCAATAATAGGTCATGCGCGAGGTCAAAGTGTACCGACAGTCATTGATAACAGTCGTCTGCCAACTGAAAATGCCCAGCGTGACCACAGCAAATGTCTACAATCCAAAACCGATGTGAGCCCGGCCCCGATCGCCTCCCTCGCCGCCGATGAGCTCGGTCGTGTCCGCCCAGTTGCTCGGGGCAATCGAGCGGGCACGAGAGAACACGACTTACCAGCGTCCAGATGCCCACGGTCACACATCCGTCCTTTAAGTTCCAACAGTAACACGGGTTAAAGCCGGCCATGTTGATGGCGAGTGAGTGAAGTGGAATGGAATATCAGCTAAAGCCTCCTCATATCGGCCGGGCCAGTGACGAACAGTCAACACTGCACACCCACACTCATCGATTCGCTGTACGAATCGCGTTTGAAAACTTTTCCACACAGCGGGCCGACTGTAGGCGACCAGAAAATATTATGTACACTGGCCTGGCCGGGCTGCGAGAACGAGTTTGGTGGCCTTCGAAATGGCGGCCGACTGAAATTACGCCTGGTTGCGCGAGGACTGTACACACACCCCTTTGTTGGTGGTTCGTGCGCACAACAACGAGCGACCGACCAAGGGCGGCCGCGGGATACGCGTCCCTAAAAGGGCGGGCGAGGACACGTTGCGTGTAGCTTATCGCGTAAGCACGGGGTGATAAGGGACCAGAGATACCCGCACCCCGTAATACTCCACTCGACACTAGTCGCTGTCGACTACCTTCTTCGTAAGCTGACTGCTTGGCGCAGAGCCCGCTATCGATTTTCCAATAGGCAGCCAGGTAAGGCCATACCTAGCCGCCCGACGACGGCCACGAATGGCGGGCGAGGAATGCTTGTTTACGCGATGTGCCACCCGTTGGATTAATCTAGCGTGTTGACACCGATGGTCACTAAGGCAACAAACCACCCTGCCCCCGAGCGCCCCAAATCGCTTCTGCATATTGAACCTCAGTTTGCAAAATAAGGAAATGGCGAGGAACAGGTGGCACGCTTCCCGGGCGCCTGTGCCTGAGATGCGAGCAAATGCTAGGCAATGGTCGTGGCCGGGGGGGGGGGGGGGGGCAGGGGTCTACCTCTCGCGCTAACAGGGGAGGGTTCAACTCCCACCTCATTACAAAATGATTGTCAAATATGTGCTCCTTAGCCCTCGAGTGCTTGGCTATGGATAAAGTATGACATGACAGGTGGACACAACACATGCAATATGGCACACCCTTGCATCACAACTGGCACTTTTGTACACTGGCACTGTACATATGCACAACGTGGTCAATCGGAACTGCTGGCCGAAAAGGAGAACCAGTCCGACTTCTGCGCTTGCAGTTCTTGTATGGCGAATGGCAACAGAGTCGCGGCCGAAGACAAGGCCAGAAAATAGATTTTGTACTCCAGGCATCCGAACGGGCTAATCAGGAATCCGAGCGCCAGTCCGACGGCCTCGCCCATGTAGAAGACGGCGAAGGGCGCCTCCCATTGTTCGGGGAATGACTGGTAGACCATGGCTGAAACGGAGGCTTCTGTAAGATCCCGTCGTGCAGCGCACCAGGTGGGCTTACTCTGGCACAGGGTCCTCCATATGCTGTCGGACATGCTCCAGGCGGCCGAGATGACGTAGAGGATGGGCTGGTCGTCGACCACCGGCTTCCACATCCACATGACCACCAGGGCGCCCAGCTGGCAGGCCAGGCCGGCCAGGAGCACGGTGATACGACTGATGTGGCGGATGGCGGCGCACAGGAACGCACTCAGGAACGTGCTCACCAACCCGTACGAGAACATTACGTAGCCGACCGTCGACTGCGGCGCCGTGCACGCCACGTAGGCCTGAAAGGGCGAGCTGGCGAGCTGACAGGACAGTCAGGGGGACTCACCTTCATGACGTCGCACACGAGGAAGGCCTGCTGCAGGCCGATGAAGACGAACATGGGGAATATGAGTCTCATCCGTTGATGGAAGAATATTTGGGTCATCTCGGAGAATAATTGCCGGGTCGAGGCTGGCTTATTCGTCTGCGAGCACAATTGCACTTTGAGTTTATCGAGAAGGAACAAGGCTAGCACGACGGCGCAGATGACGTTGCCCGCGTAGACGGTGCTCGAGTAGACGGGCACCACTTCGGACTCGGGCCAGGCCAGCACTCTGGCCTCATCGTCGCCGCCGGCGGTCGAGTTGCGGCTGGTGGACCAGCGGAAGACGGGCCAGTCGAGTAGGTCCGCTCGATTACAGTATCGACTTCCACTCGATGCGCACTCGTACCACGGCTTGGTGTCGTTGCGGGCGCCCTCCAGCGCGCTGAACGCCCCTGAAAAGTGGTCGGTCAGGGCCGCATCGCCCGAATCACAAAGAGCCCTTACCCGCGGTGAGCAAGTGGCCCCAGGTCCAGCCGCAGGCCGTCAGCGTGTTGAACGTGCTGATGAATCGCTTGACCATCTTGTCCTGAGTCTCGTAGGAGAAGTAGGCGAACTGGGCGGCCATGTTGATCAGGTAGGCGATGGTGGCGTTCCACAACGGGCCTCGGCACAGGCCCAGCAGGATGGCCGCGGGGATGATGGTGTAGTAGTGCGAGTAGGCCAGGGCGCCGAGCAGGAGGGCGAACGGGATCTGGCACAGGGCTATGGTCATCTTGTAGGTCAGTTTTCGGGCCACCATCGAGCCGTAGAAGCAGGAAACGGCGCTGGACAGTTCGATGACAGCCAGGGCCAGGGGAGCCAACAACTTGAGGTCCAGGGTTGCGCTCAGGTAAGTCCTCAGGGGGGCGAAGCACCCGTACGAACACATGTACGAGCAACCGAGTACGAGCACGTTTTTGATGATGCGGGCCTTGGGGGCGATGTTCCTCGTCTGCGGGCCCCACCTGTCCACGGTCATTATTCGGGCGGGGGCGTTGGTCGACAGTCGCGGTCCGCTGTGGGCGGCGGGCGGGGCGGAGGGCACGGCGTCTGCATCGGACGAGGGCTCAGCAAAGTCCAGCGAGGTGGCCGACTCGAATTCCGAGTCCAGTTTGGCTTGGCTGGCGGTGGTGGCCAGGTCGTTGTAGGAGAGGGCCGTGCAGGCTCGCAGCGGCTGCCAGGAGGCCCGCCGAGGATCAAAGACCAGGGCCGTGCCCGACGCGCTGAACACGCTGCGCCGATGCGAGTTGGGCGTGCTGACTGGGAGTAGTAGGCCGTTGGTGCCGCACGCCTGCTCTTCCGCCAGCTTCATGGCGCACTTGCGGACTGCGGAGAAAAAGTGGAATGCTGGTAAGTAAGACGCGCCAGCTGACGACCTAGTCGGGCCCGAAATGGAGGCTTGTCGTCGTCAATTGCTTTTCCGTTCTCAAACCGGCCAATTGGTTTCGAGCCGACACGAGTAACCTGCGGCCGAGGCGGAAAATTATTATACACGCCCCGTCGTGAGAGCAAAAAACTAAGCCATTAAACGAACGGCCGCCGAGGCCCGCGCTCCCGCTTCGATCGCCTTAAAAGGACACGCCACCGAGACCGAGCGAATCGAAACGGAGAGTGGCGAAAATCGTTTGAAAAACGAATCCACCGTGTGTCCCCTTTCCCACAAGGCCCGCCTCGACGAGCTTTTTTCCCGCTGGCTCCTCATCTTCTCATCGACGAGCCATAATGAAAAGGAAGAAAAAGCCAGGAGACGGGCGGGAGGACGAGTACACAGATTGATCGAATCCTCAACAACAAACCCCGCCTCGCGTAAACAAGGCGCCTAATGCGCCCAAAATCGAGCGCCCAATTAGGCCCCGATCGATCGTGTCCTCCCGGCGCCCTAATGACGCAGCAGAGTGCCATCCTCCCGAATGAATTTAGGCCCAATTGCCGCAACAACCCTCGCCCGCATCACCTTATCGGGCGCGCACGAGCGCCCCCGGCAACCGAAACGCCCACCTGATTTGCTGGTGGCGGGATGCCGAGTCAAGCAGTCACCAGTCTTTCCTATCGGCCGTCACGAGCACACATGGCACTCACGCACACAGTCTCATGCGCCATCACAAAGCACACGGCACCAGGATGCATCACAGCATTTCCAGGTCACTCGAAGCCTGCCCGTACGAGACCTGCTGCCGGTGGCCGCTGGTCTGCGCCTCTTGGCCGTAGCTGCCGTCCGTATCGAACGCCTGCACCATTTGCACCAAGACGTCCATCTCCTCGTCATCGTTGGCCATCAAGTTTTGCAGAATGGATTGCATCCGCTGGTCGTCGTCCAGATTGCTGAAACAAGGCGGGCCAGTTCGACGGTGTCCTGATTGCCTTCCCACCAGTCAATTTTCATGATTTCCTGCTGGTCATACAGCGCGCGTGCATGACTCGGTGTGCTGGGCTGGCTTGCAGTACACCGACCAAAGGCACGCGAGCCAAACCACTGCACAACCTGAATGTGACCAGTACGGTTGGTAAAAATACTCCATTTCAACGTGTATACGCGAATTCTCATCAATGCCTGCGTGTTGCGCACTCCAAAAAGTATGCGTATTGCGTATTTTTCCATAGTAGGTCTGTTCCATACTCCAACTAATTATGCATCTCCACGAGCATTCTGACATGTCCTGCCACTTATGATCGATTGAACGTACAAGGGAAAATTTCTGTGGGATTTGATCGTGTTTCCTTTCCAAATATTTCATTCTCCCAGCTGATGACTCAATCACTGTGAATTGTTGAAACTGATTTTCTCAGTGCTGACAGAAGACGCCAAGACCACGAGAATGCAAGCCAACATCGAGCGAGCACGGTTTGTTGCACTGATTTGAGCAGAACCTTACCGAATCCTTCCTCAAATCTCATTGAACCCAAACCGAAATGAACTGAGCCCACCTATCGACGAACCGAATTTCCTATGCTCTACATTTCATGTCTCCCATTCATGATTTCCAAATATTTGAAAGTCAGTCGTTGGAAAACATTTTTGGAATTGAAAATTTAAAGATAATGATGAAAGAACCAGAAAAAAGAAAAAGACAGCAAAAATTCGCATTTTCATGAACGAAAGAGGCAATTTCAAATGCGTTGGTTCGGTGATTTGGTCGATGCTTGGCCACAAGTCGCCTATTCGTAATCAATCCAAAATCCAAAACCCTGCCAGACTTTGGTTTGCTGGCCGCAGGCTGAAATGACTGACTGAGCTTCCGTTCCAGTCTAGCTTTTAGAAGCTTACAGCGTAGCGGTCAATGAAATTCTGTAAAAAACAAGTCACTGACTGACCGATCAGGATCTCATCGCGCTGCTGACGAGCGAGTCATTTCTCCGAATCGAATATTCTTCCACTACTGCCTCATTTGCGCGTTTGAGTGATGCTAGACTGAAAGGTTATGTCACCAAAACTTATCTATGAAGAAATTCTCGGCAATTTATATAATTTAGCTCAAGCTGCTTATGTCAACATAGGCATCTCATGTATTGCGTACACCAGGTTGAATGCCTGAACGCATCCATATTTCAATGCGTTATACGCAAACTTTGCCTACGCGTACTTTGTTCGCCACCACCTGTTGACCAGGCATGGTCGGCTAGCAGAGATTCGTGCTCCCATGCAACACAACTGAGGTGCGAGACCTCACACTGTCTGACACTGACCCCTTTATGATACGTGACGATTGCCCATCTGGTTCTAATCATGCCCTTCAACCTTTTTGTCTGGTCTCGTAGGTGTGCCGATGGGACAACAGAGCCTTGCCCGGGCCCCCCCAAAAGGCCCCTGGGCGGGGGGGGGAACCCCCCCCCCCCTCTAATGCCAAGTTACAGCGTTGTCATTGGGATTTTGCCTCACGGACTCACAGCCAGTCCATCGATCACGCGCTCTGCAATCAATACTTGACTGCCGGTCGCAAATCTGCACTTATGAGGTCAGCCCGTCATCAGGCAGGTTTCTTGATCTCCTTGCAAAGAAGTGCTCGCACACTTTGTGCTGTTCGCAAGCGATTCTTGCCCGCCAGTCACCCTGTAGGGCTCGACTGGCAATCGATCCTGAGCACGGAGCCAGCAGCTGGGAGCGTCACCCAGGGTGATATTTCAACCATGGATAGGTCGGAAGACTAGCGTGGCTGCCCTGGATTTTTGGGGCAGTGCAAAAGCACCACCAGTCCCTCCCTCAAAGCGTCGTGGTGGACCCGCCCTCCTTACTCGAACGATCCGTTCCACTGCGGCGATTGGACAATATCGGGTTTGCCGTAACTGCCCTCACTGAAGCCGAGCTGATAGACTGAGGCCCTGCAATCGAGCACAAGCGTGCGACCAGGGGACACTTTAGCGCACTGGTCTTACGTGTTCGTGGTCGGACTGGCATTGCCCTCAGGCTTGACACTACTCGAAGACAGTCTCTGTTGCGGAAAGACTTGTCCCGGCTGTGTCAATGGATTGCTGAAAAAGTAGAAGCCATTGACGACGAGCGAGGATCCTAGATTCCGGTGTGGCACCTGCTGAATGGAAAATAGACGGGCGATGGAGTGGAATAGGAAGGCGTCCTGGAACCGATCCTCCTACAAAGTGGGCAAATGCAGGTTGCATAGACTTGGATGGTCCGAGCGTACTCTCCGTTGGACGGGATGACCAGTGTCCTCCGTTTGTACGCCATGCCTTCGGGTTCATCGGGGCTTCTTTTACTGGCCGCCACTTTGTCCTCGACGGCACTCCTGGGCTTGTCGGGGTAAATGGTCTCGATGTCCTTCACCTCGTCGCAGTTCACCACCATGACGGGCAGGGTCAGCTTCTCTATTTCTTCTTTGAACTTGAAAGGAGTCAAATGAATGATCTCCCCCGAGCAGTCGTCTGGAAAGCACCGATGGTGGAATGGAGGCCGAGACACGAGGCGACTCACCTCGGTACACGATGCTCAGACCGGCCAGTTGGTTGTCGGAGAATCGAATGAGCATCATGGGGGCGCAGGCCCGAGCCAACAGCGACTCCGCCTCTTGCTTGGAAATGAATCCTTCGACAAATCTGAAAGTATTGATCTGGATACCCCGGCACTAGACCCCAGTCCCTTCCGCTCACCTCTCCTCCCACATTTCCGACACCCCCGTGTCCCTTCCCGACTTCTCCTGAATCATGTCGCCGATGCGGAACAGCCATTCCCAGAAACTGAACGTGCACTTTTTCCGCTGATCGTTCGGGTCCGTGCTGATCCGATCCAACTTGTCCTGCGAGCGCACACGTTACAACACACCCCCCCCCCCCCGGCACGACCTACCTTGTAGAACTGTTGCCAAGTGACGACGGGGTTCGGCTCGGTGGCGCCCCCGTTGAACATCCGGTACTTCAGGTACTCCACGTCGTGCTGACTCAAACGACGCGATCCCTTGGTCAACAAGGAGAAGATAGCCTCCAAGGCGGGACCCATCGTGTGCCAGCGAACCTCAGCGTCGCCGATCATGGGGATCGAATCCTACAAACACCACATGCGCTCCCGCCCGAGTCAGTGCTCGGCTGGCCAACTCACCAAACTCTTGGAAAAAGCCGTGTCCCAGAATGCCCTGGCGTACAATTCCACGTCCTGGGTGCCGTGCACGCTGACCATGAACGGCAGGGAAAAAGCGTGCAAGTTAATGGCCCGATTATTGAATACAATTTGAGTAGTGCACAAAAAATAATATTTCTTCATTATGGCCTGCATCAAAAAAGTTATCCAGAAAGAAGACCTGTCCCCCCTCAAACCGACAATACTTCGCCCGTTTTCGTGGCTTGCTTCCGACTTTCCACCGTCACTTTGATGTTCTTCAACTCGAAGCCCAATGTGCTGTGCGACAGGCGCTGCAACTGCTTCGATTTCACGTTGGCATTATCGATTTGGCCAACGGTCTGCCTGAAACACATCCCGCTGCGACAAGTGTCGAAGCTCCTCTGCTGCCGTGCCACACTCACATCTTCTGCTCGATCAAGGCCGGGTTGGCTTTGAGTTCAATCGCAGTTTCTTCACTAGAAATACAAACTGTTGGCTCGAGCAGGGCCAGAGTGCAGGAGGTACCTGATTATTCGCGCACTCATCTGCACCGACTGCGCCTCCAAGCCCAGCTTGTCGATGGCCGCCAGCATTCTGAAACCCCACCTTGTTGCTGGCTACCTTCACATCCAGTACAGTGGTGCTTACGAGGCCTCCAGCTTGATCTTATTCTTGACCACCATGGGCGGCTGGGCTGTGATCACGTAGGAATCGTGGAACAGACGCAAAAAGACCATTTGCGCGCGATCGCACAAGGCCTGCAGGCTGTTGTTCAACGCCGCGCTGGCTGGCTGACCGTGAGTCGACTGCAGGCGAAACGTGTGGAAACGAGCCAGCAAACGCCACGCGCTAAACGCGTGCTCCATGGCCGCTTGGAACCTGACTCAGGAAGACATGTGCGGGCACTGAAGCACACAAGACCAGACTCGACTCACTTTGCGGTCACCTCGGGCAGGTAGTCGGTCTGCACGGCCACACCGTACTGTTGCGTCTTCTGCTGCCACTTCCACTTCTCCATACCCGCGCTGGTGACCGAGCACAACTGCTCGCAACAGTTGATGTACGACTCGATACTTCTGGCCGCCCTCTGAAAACAGCACCGGCCTCGATGACCAGCACTTCGCCCTGCATAACTGCTTGCCTGTTCCAGCTTGGGCGTCAGGCTGGTAATTTGCGAGACCCTTTCGAAGGCGTCCTTTTGCTGCTGCATGTAAAATCCTAGCTCGGGCGACGACGGCTGTTGCTGCTGCAGTTGCGAAATTACGGCTGGAAAAGGAACGAGTCAAGCTGTAGGTGCCAGGAGAGACAGTACACAATGGTAGAAACGCGATCAATGACCGTGTGCTACTCCTCTGCCATGCACTTGTGAGGATAGGGCCGGCCAACTGACTAACATGACTACCAAAGAGTGAGCAAGGGGAGGTGTCTTGGTCATGATTTCGTGAAAGAGGAAGAGGAGATGGGGTGCTGGTTGGGGCGCACAAGCAGCAGTCAAATCCTTGGCTCGCCCTAGAACACACTGGTGTAACCAGCATTCCTGGCGGTCGGGAGATCTGTTCCTGTTTCTGCTTGGGCGTCAGGCTGGTAAATCATTTCGTGTAAAATGTGTCCCTTCACCCTCGAGTGCGCATAAGCGTTTGGTGATGTGGTAAAACATGAACATGGTCTCTCCCCTGGCTGAGAGGAGGTAACCTGTCGAGTTGATGTTTCTAGGGCATGCATAGTCTACATATAACCTGCCTGCAGTCGGAGTGAGACTTCGGTCTCTCATTTCTCTCGCCGCCTGGGTGCGCTGCTTACAGTGGGCAGACCAAAGGACGGTTCAAGCCGAAAGCAATCCCGCGCAGTCCACTGCAGTTTATTAGCCACCCGACAAGGGCAGTGGACTCACAATTCGGGGGAGCAGCCGCACGTGTCGGCCGTCGAAGGAGTTCTGACAGACCAGCCCCGACTCTAGGAGAGGCAGACAATTCCCTGAACGAGAGCACAGTATGAATCACCCGTGTTTACAGTTTACTCCAACCTGCTGTGCACTCGAGGACGCACAGTCCCAACTAGTGCTTACCCTGCAATTGTCGTAGTCGGCCCTCCCAATCCGCTTTATTCTGCCAAAATTTTTCCAACTGATCCAGCAAAGTGACCGCTTCCTTAACAGGAGAGCGAGACATGTGGTCTCTTGGGCACAGTCGTCTCGACGCTTACCTCGTACCGCTTGGCCATGTCCACTTCCTCCGGGTCAAACTGAGCGCACGCACTCGCACCAGCCATTCTCGCTCGCTCGCACAACCACCTTCTGGCAGGAAAGAGTGCAGCAGCGACGACTCTTTGCCGACCAAGTTGTGCTCACTGATAAGGCCAGCCCGTGTTCACAGAATAGCTGACTGAGAATGGCCACCTCGTGCTAACGATAAGCCTAGTCGTTCGGCGTAAGAGCATTTTAGGACGCGTCTGTTCGCCCGTCGAAAACATACTTTTATTGCTTAAACATGCGAAAAGGGCGCGCACTGTTATGCTAACAAAAGCAGTCACGTAGGCTGCCATCACCAGTCGTCATCAGTGCTCGGCTGCGAGACTTTGATCTTGGGTGGTTTCACCTTCTTCCTAGTCCCGTTGACTGGGGACACCAGGTCGGCCTTCTTGCTCGGTGAGCCCCGTTTGCACTCGCCCTCCGACTCGAACACGTCGTCTCCGGTGTCCATTAGTCTCCGTTGCTCGGCACTCGACGCAGTTACGGCCACCCGATCCGACCCGTTGTCCGCAGTCGAATGGTACCATCGGTGGTGCAGCAGGCGGGACGGCAGCGACGACTCAGAACTCGGCACTTTGCCCCACAATCGATCGCAAGGGCATGAAAAACACTGAACACGCGCTGTATGTGCGGCACAGCTGAGCAAGGGCAACTTACGCAATTCATGTGATTGTTCTCGTAAATGGACTCGAGTGTCTGGTAATAGGAGGCCGTGACCAGGAGCAGATAGATCTGAAACCAGTCTTATCACTCAGGCACACTGGCACACTGGCGCACTGGCACTGGCACCTACCATGAACGGCAAGTTGGCGTATCCGAAGACGGTGAACGAGTTCATGCTGCTGTACAGGCGGAAGTAGGTCTGAAAGGCAACACTGTCCGGGCAGCAGGGCGCACAGTCAGAGCACACACCCAAATGAGGACGTCGACGGCGGTGTTGACGATGAGGATGACCCCGTTCACACTCGACCACGACAGCCACGGGAGGAACAGGAGCGGCAGTTTCTACAACCAAACCAACTGGCACAGTGGCAGTCAGGGGGCAGTGCTCACCTTGAATATTGCCACCAGCAGGACCAGGCTGGTCACGATGCCGCCCGATGTCCACAGCAAGTGCAGAGTATGGCTGGCCACGTTCCGACGATCTGCAGCCGCAAAAGAGTCACTCACCCCAAAGCACCCACTTTTGCACACCAGAACTCCGATGACCCTCATTTGCCCCAACCAGGCTCCCCGAGTGTCACGTGTGTGCAAAACATGAAGCCTAAACGAGCCGCCATGCAGAAACTAGAGCACGCAGACGGTCACTATGGTTACAGGCCAAGGCTGGCACCCACTCAGGCTCAACCAGAAAAGCAGCTTACGCAAATCTGCGGTCAGGTTCAAGGCGGTGGGATTCCACGAGTCGTTCCTGTCTCTGAGCAGGGTGTCCAAGAATGGCTCGAGGTTGTCGTGCACCTCGCCCACCAGCAGAAGACGCAGCCAAACTGCGTGCTTGGTCAGAAATATCGACGATAGGACCTGAACATTGACAGACTGCCAATGACTATCGCGTCCCCCGCCCTTCTTACCAGAACGTAACAGGCCGAGAATATGGCCCCCGTCCTCAAATCCATGCAGCAGCAGAACCTCGAGACAAGAGTCATGGCGCCGCGCTCACCGAGCCAGTCGGGCTACCTTCGTCGATCCACTTTTGTAAGTGCCGCCCGCCGCTGCGAGAGGCACAAGCGGAACGGCCGCGCATCAGTTAATCATCTCGTTTCCCCTTTGCCTTTGCTCGATCGATTCGCCGCCGAGCGCAGCCGCGAGACAATACTCGCGCCTAGGACGCCCCTCCGAGCTTATAAGCTAATTTACTTCAACCAAGGCACGAAACACACACTTCCTCTGTCATCAACAAACTCATCTCAACTCGTCTTCTTCCTTTTGGGCGGCGCGGCGTCGGCCTGCTCTCGACCAGTCGCTTCGTCCACCGCCCGCAACCTTTTCACAATATCCGCGCATATGCTCGACAACTTGACTCTTTTGGCAGCTTGCCCCAGTCGACCCGTCATCGCGCCCATCCTCGATTCGCCCGTAACTTTTTCTAATTCTTCAACGAAACCGTGCTCTTCCAAATTCCTCAACGGGACCACGTCTCGCAAATTGACTACCGCGCGTAAAAGGGAGAATATTTCGAAAAAGTCGCCAGGTTTCATTTCAGATTTATCTCCATTCTCCTCGTCAATTGTTTCTCCTTTGCTAATCATGGCCAGAACACCCGAATGCAGTCTCGCCAAGAATCGTTTCCAGGCCGACGTGGCCTTTTTATTCGATTTCTCTCTGACGCCCGTCAACTAAAAGTAAAAAGGCAAATAAAACTAAGGCCAGCCTTTCCACTAATTGCCCACCCGGGTGAAAGGAGGCGAAGAGCGGCAGAGAAGCACACGTTCGCGAGCAGAAAGGCCTAATTCTCCTCCCTACTTACCCCGTCCTTATTCAATAGCAGCCCACTCAAAGCGCACGCCTCGTGTCGTCTGAACGGTCGAACAGTGTCAGAAAATGCAGCTTCGACCAACGCCGGCAAATTCTCAACAAATAGGTGCTAAAAAGCAGAATTGATAAAAATCAATCAGAAAACTACGAACATACACAACTACTCACCGGTCTCCTCTGAAAGGCCGCCGTGAACACGCAAGTCGGCGTGACGCATTGCCGATCATTCAAATATTCGTTTAGATGTTTAGAAAATACTTCTTTCACACGGCCTTCGAAAAGTTGACATTTCTGATAACTCTCGATTCCATCGCCGAATTTCAAAAAGAATCGCAAGCAATCCGAGGCCAACAATTGAACGGACGGATTCGTGCACTCATTTCGCGCGAACTCGATCGTTTCCTCGACGTAGCGGGCCAACTCGACCAACATCGCGTCCCTCGATTCCTCGGCCACCTCGGGCAATGCCTTGGTCTGCACGACTCGCTCGACGAATTGCCTGGCTCGATGAAACACGTTCTTCTGATCACTGATTCGCACCGCCTCGTTGGCCACGCGCAAGATGGGCAAACAGAGACCCTGGAGAAAGACTGGACTGAAGGAGTTATAGTTGCCGCCTGCCACTCCCCACTCACCGCCAGCACGTCGGCCGAGGGTTGCGAATGCAACACAACGAACAAGAGATCGAAGCAGCGGACTCGAAACGCCTGCGCCTGTTCGGCCAAATCTCGAGCGGACTTCTTCGCAGTCGCGCCCGACAAATGCGATCGAAAAACAGCGGCCAAAGATTCGTCCAGCTTGAGCATAGCTTCGTCCGATAGATCGCTAGCCGTACTTTCCTAAAGTGCATCATGAACAATCATCTATTACAGTTTCCAACGCCAGCTTACCGTGTCCGAATGCATGGCCGCGTCTCCCAACGCGTCCTCGATAGCTCTCCGAAACTCGGGATCGACCGACTCGGCGTTGACCTCGTTCTCGTCGACCTCGCTCTCTTCACCCGACGACGACCACGGCTGGGCGTCCGCCTCAGTCTCTTCCATTCCAATTTGACCCTCTTCCTCCTCCTCCTCCTCCACAACGAGATGCTCCGTTTCGCTCGGCTTCACCGCCTGAAACCCGATTGTCTACACTGCCCACTTGGCAAACAGCACGACCCTTACCATCAGCAGAGGCTCCATGTTGGCCAGGCGGAACAAGGGACAGAAGTAGTGGAAGGCCACCTGAATCGGGGCTCGAATATGACGATGGGGACGCGACAACAAGGCCAACAATAAATCCATCAGCACGTCCGTCCATCGAGGTCCCGACTCTTTCTTGGATTCCTTCATTTGCGATTTTTCGTAGCAGCTTAGCAAATCCTGAAATTTTTCAGCCCATTTCATAATTTTCTTGCAATGTCATCCTTTAACTCACCTGCAATGATTGCGCATAGTCGTTGGGTTCGCTCATAAACCAAAACGTAGCGTATCCGATCAAGACGGCGAATCCTTTATTTTCTTGCGCACCCTTCATCTTCTTCTCGACCTGGTCCGTTTTCAACAATTTCGACACTCGACCGTACGTTCGAGCAGCTTCGACTGCCAAGGCCGCCTGTTCGGGTGTCAACCGCACGTTGCACACGTCCTCGATTCGGCTTCGTTTCTGGTCCACTATCGCATCCAACAATTCGTTGATTATCGAAGCCGATTCGACGGGAAATTCGAATCGAGGACGATTCGGCCGTTGCGAAACTGAAACAATGCACAATTCGTCCAAACATCGTAAAAATGCATTCTTCGTCGCGTCCGAATTGGGCAATGTTGGAAAATCGATCGATTTCATAAATACCAATTCCAAAAACAATCTTAAAATCTTGGATCGATATTCGTGGGCAGCCGCGTAAGATCCTTTGGAACACTCGAATATACGATGCAGTAATTTGATCACGATCGAACTGTCCGACACTCGGCAACGAGCAGTTTGATTAGCGGCCATTTCGCTTTTCATCGATTTCAATCTGGCCATCAAATCGTCCGCGGCCAAAGAGGCCGCTTCGATCGATAAACTAGCCAGTATTCGATTGATCAAATTCGAACCACTCACGCCGTCGAAATTGAGCGAAACGTCGAGAATTCTCCTCAAAACGAGCACTTGTACGGCCGGATTAGCTTTATTGGACGCGACGTAATTGTGAATTGCGTCCAATTGCAACTGAGCGCCAGAACGGGCGAATCGGGCGGCTTGCCGTCGATCGAGCAACGATTTCAGCAGCCACTCCAACGAGTCCGACGAAAAAATAATTTTTAACTAAACATAAAGTAGGACCCTTCAAAACCAAAAAAGGACGAGACCAAAAACAAATTACTTGTTTCTTGCCCGGCTGCAGGGCCAAAGCGGCGCCGATCATTCGAATACCAACGGCCGAAACGAGTTTGTCCTCGTGTTTTAATAAGAAGCCTTCGAGAAAAAGATATTTTACGGGATTCAACAAACAAAGAATAAAACTTACCGCAAACTGTCAAATTCCAGAATTCTTCAAACTGATTACTGACCAGCACAGCCGAAAGTAGGCTTTTCTCGAGAGGATGTACCGCCGAAGGCATCGATCGAGTACCAGCCGCTAAAATTTCGCCCATTCGTTTCCATTGTTTTTCATCGGACGGCGGCCAATGACCATCGCGAAATATTTTCGCCTTTTTTCGCACATATTTTTCATGTTGTTTATCCAATTCTAAAATAATCCAAAGCGCCAACGCAGTGCACGAGTCCAAATTCAAGCTGCAATGAGATTTGACGGCGGGCCAGATGAGATTACGAAATGATTCTTCATCCGCCTAGAAAAAAATTAGAAATTAGCATGCCAGAAATGAAAATACGATAACCTACAAGCTCAGATAAGGATAGAATCGCTTGCGCCCAGGCCGATTCCAAGTAAGGCCGTTCGATAATCAAATCGTTTAGGCCGTCCATAATTTTGTCCAAGACCTGAGAAAAAAGCAAATTTGACAAAGAAATTACACCAGTTCGAAAAAGATGCACTGTTCCGACTTACACCGACACATTTCTTCGATCGAATCAGAGCAATTAGACACAACATTCGACCGATCGCGTTGTTCTTCGAATCATTGCCCGCATTTGTCACGGGTAAATTTTTGTCCATTAGAAATAAAATTTGATCGCACGAAACGTCCGTTTTCGATTTGAGAAGCTAATAAAAAAAATCCAACTCTTTTCAATTGGAAAAATCATCGATGAGCAAAGCCCACCTCGGTCAAACAAATCGAAAATCCCCACCGCGCGCATTCTCGCGAAGACGCTAATCCTTTGACCAGGCGTTCCAAACAATAATTTACATCGTTCTAAACAAAAACCTTTTAAAAAATTATGAATAAGTTCGAGTAAAAACTTACATTGGAATCTTGGAGACTGGAAAGTAATTTGAGAACGGCTGCATTTCGAGCGCCTCGATGATAAGAAGCCAAATTGTAGAATTGTTCGGTGATATTCTTTGACGGCCGTTTAACTCCTTTTTCGTGCACAATTTCTCCGTTCATATCTATCATCATATTTCAACAAAATAAATTCTTTCCCGGCCTTAAATTGAGCATGTAGACGCCACGGCTAACAGGAAAACTATAAAACCCGGAGGTCTCTGAAACCTGCTTTTCTCCCTGTCAAAAATCAATGACCGATGCACAAGGGAATTCCCTCGGGTCGCAGTAACCCTCAAAGAATGACCAGGTTTGTCAAATATGGGCATTTTTCAATGGTCCATAAAACCTTAGTTGGTGAGACCGGAACGAAATTGTCTGCTACAGGGCGCGTTAAACCGGGGGCCAAATTTACGTTAGTATCAAAATTTTGAAAAACTAAGATTACCGAAAAGTTCCTCACGCGTAAAAACGTACGAGCCATTAAAACTTCGTGACTGTACTGAAAAGGCAAGACGAGAATACTTCTCCCAAAAAGATCAATTTACCATGTGGAATCTGTTACTCTGGGTTAGCCGTGCGCGTTCAGGCACGCAGGTTCGGCACCAGCCGGCTTAGGCGTTTTGGCGCCAGTCGTTACTGCTTCTCTCTATCAAGCGCCGGCCGACTGAGCGCTCGTGTTTTAGCGATCCTATTTTTGGCGCAATGCTTTTGAAAAATGAGAGGGTTTCGTGTGGAGTTTTGGCGGATTTTGGCGATTCCCCCATTTGGCTTCACTTTTTTCTTGATTATCCGTCGAAGGTATGCGTGATGGAATCAAGTTCGTCAGCCGATGGTACCATTTGTTCCTATAGCCATCCAGTGTTGCAACAAAACAAAGTACAAAACTAAGTTTTGTACTTGTTACGGCTTGAAGATTTTCCTAGTTTTACAAAGATGGGGGTGATTACAAGAATAAACGTAGAGAATATATGCGCAGTCACTTCATTAAAACATTGATTACAAGCATGGTTGAAAAACGATAAGGTTTTAGTGACTGAATATAAAGCTGGCAGCATATACACTTGCGTCTGTCACGACATGGCTGATTTGCAAAAGAGCAAAGAGCACGGCTTGCGCCGAATGAAAATTCATCCACGCTTTCTGATCAAGGCGCCTAAATTTCATATCGCTAAAACAGTAACAGCCAAATCGCTCGACGCTGCATGAGTCGACGCCAAATCCTTCCGCGCTCAATATACCTGGCGCTATTTTAGCCGACGCTAAATCGACGCAACCAAAATGAGTGGCGCCAGAACGGCAAAAGTCATACCGGCTGTAACCCGCAGGTTCAAATTCAGGGTAGCGCGCGGGAAGTTCGAATTCGGCGTCTCGCCAGGATAATTGTTCCTGAACGGAACATCAACGATGTATGTACATTCTCGAAGTCCGTTGGGGGACATTCAAACAGCTGATACAAACATCGAAGCCAGAGAAGTGGCCGCAGGGGGGAGCCTGCGCATGTTATTTAAGTTGAGTTCTTGAGAGAACTCGATCACAAGTGATTAAATTAGAGGGCGCAGGTGCTGTGGCAAAATGCTGGATGCGCTACTAGTTATCACGGATGGTTCAAGTGGCGCCATGATCTCTAGCAGCCTATCGACAGGCAGTTCCCTAGCCTGTGTTACGTTTGAGCATGGATCTATGTTCCATGTCTTTGAGCGTGCCACAGATATTCTAAGCTCACATGATGGCAGGTTCGGGCAGATCTTACACTCGAGCGGTCCAAGGTCTTCAATAGCCCGAGCCTGACCGAAAGGCTCATCCTGCAGAGTATCGATCACTAATACCTGTTCTTATACCACCCTGGCTCCCTCCCGAGCCACCTACCCGAGCCACACCACGAAGAATTCCAGGCGCCACCAAACGACAAAAGTCACAACACCTGAATTTGGGTGGCGAGAAGGCCGGCTGTGTGATTGTCTCGTATATGATATTATTTCCAAAAAAGTCTGTTATGACAGACTCGAAACTTTTAGACCAGCCAATGCACAGAGTGGAAGCAGGGTTGGGATGGCTGGTCTACTCAGCCACTGAAACACGCAATCCAGGATCGACCGAACACGGTTTTTGCACCGAACCGAACCTTACCGAACTTTTACTAAAATCTCACTGAACCCGAACCGAACCGGACCGAATTTTCTATCTTCACCCTTAGCACATCCTACATAAAGTATCATCATGAATATAGAGTAATATCAAGAATGAGCCGCTAATTTTTCGTCTTCTACCAGCCTTAATCTGCAAGTTATCGCGGTAAATTTGATACCATTGTGTTCAGCATTCGATCCTGAGTCAGTTTGACCTATTTTGCTAGCCATTATGTTCACCATTCGTTTTTAAAACGCGATATAACCGAAGTACCAACTTTCACAACTTTTTTCACAATATCCAAACGAATTCGTTTCGGCAAGCTTTAACTCAGCTTTTGGAGTTGCTTTGGACTTCACTCGATCCCAGTTCAATGCATAAGCGAATTCTTCCCAGACTTAATAGTCTAATGGTTCAAATCGGGACTATTCAGAGGCCAACGCTTAGCTTCGATAAAATCAGGGAAAGTGATCCCTGCACCATTTCTCTGAATCTTTGTGGGTTTGAGCCTTCGCGCCATCTTGCTGAGATGTCCAGTTGTTCCCAAATACCTTTCTTCCATATTTCTCAGCTGCTGGCAAACCATTTCCATATGAGCCTCAAACAAAATGACCGCGTTTTTTTTAATAAAAGAGGAAATTCGAAATCGGTTGTTCGGTTCGGTTCGGTAAAAATCGCCAGTCCGGTGGTTCGGTCGATGCTGGCACGCAATCACCAACGATTAAAGGCACGCGCCGAAACTTAAAAATATCAGCACCAGTCGTGAGCACACAGCAAGCACTGCTTTGCAACACTACTGGCGAGTCCTGTGCGCTTGGTTACAAGAGAGAGGCTATATAGTCGCCAGTCACTTTGTGCACGGTCATGAGTCCCTCCATCCTCAATTGTGCCATCGCTGATATGGTCAGAAAGTGGGAGGAAGGAGGAGAGATTGCTGAGAGTGTCTTTCGAGCCTGAAACATTTGAACATAAGCCACTGCAGTTTACTCGCAGTTGCAGCGTATCAGTCTACAGTCGGATTCACTCACGATCAGTCTAGACCCACTACGATGGGCGGCGCCAGACTGGTGGGGAGGCCCGTGGCCGCGCGACACACAAAACTAGTAACGAGCGCGCCTTGTACGCTAGTACGGAGCAATGTAGCATCAATCTATCTTTCAGCAGAATCATACTGCGGCCACGAAGTGCGTGCTGCCTCAGGCGGTCATTTTCAATCCAATCCACGAGCAAGGTTTCATCTGAAAACTGAAAACTCCACAAAGCACTGTCACAATAGTGCTGCCAGCTGCAGCGCTCGTGATAAGCGTGCTCTGTCAATCTTGCTCATTATGCGGACGAGTGTTATACGAGGTAAATCCTGGTGGACATACAGAACTTGCTACTTGTGGACACACCATAATGCTTGTGTGTGCCATGATTTGTATGTCTGCAAGAAGAATTTCATATTTTTAGTGTTTACTACAGTCTACTGTAAAAAGCCTCAGAGTCTGCACCAGAGGGGCATGTTCTTGTGCCCTAGTTGCCGAATCTTACAGATCTCGATCACAATCGGGTGTCACAACAGATCGACAGACACTGTGAGACAGAGTAATTATTAGATACAGCAGTACACAAAGTACAGGCGCTACAATATCCACACATAAGGATATACAATGCTGGAATAAGGACAGCTGCTACAATACTCATAGCTCATCATCATTGTATATATTAGCGTATCATTCGCTCGAACCCGTATCAGCCATCAAATCTGACACTACTTCCCGCAGATGAGCTCGCATCCGTTTGTACACAGACGATGCATTTTGACGCGTTATAATTGTACGGGTTTCAGCTAACCAAGACTCCATGACCTCCGAGACCCATATCGGCACACCAAAATCACGTGGGTCTGGTCGTTCTGGGATGTCGAAGGCCGCACCTGACACCGCCTTTCCCTTCTGGGAACTCATAAAGCGTCGATGGTCGCCCCGCTGGACGAATACGCTTTGGTTGACTCCTGATAGGAGCTGCCTCACGAATGGCTGACGCCAAATCCAGACTTTCTTGGACTAGTGGCAAGTAGACACGCAGCAGTACCCACCGGTCGATAGCCTCTCCAGTCCAGTAACCAGTCGCTTCCAACCATTCAAATTCTTCACGAAATTCTAGAGTAGCCATTATTTGCATTTGTCTCCACCACGCCTCAACCGTAGTATTTTGTTCAGAATACATTCGCTGGTGATGTTCAGAAGACCCCCAAAATGCTGTTTAACAGTCCGCAATGAGTTCGCTTTTATAGCCGAAGTTTCATATGCCATGGCTCTGATTTCGGCGCGTGCTGCAACCAACGTAATGAATGGAAAGAGCGTTCATGATACGCAATCCGTCCTCACCCGCACCTTTGTTGGTACCCAACAAGTTGCGAGCATTCCATGTGCCTCCATCACAGCCGAAATTGAATGAATCAGAAACGACTGTCGTGCTGCCCTGGTCTCTTATGCCGCATTGCTCTCGTTTTCCGGCAAAGCTAGTTACTCCATCAGTCCAAGATTGAGTGCTGATCCCAACATAGCCTTCTCCACTTGTGCGTACTGTTGTGGCACCGCCATTGCTAGGCAACTGATGCAGACGCATCTCGTGGTCACAATCGTAACAGACCGAAATCCCCTCCAATGCCACGTAACCGGAGCAAGCACATGCCAGTCCGTTCTGCCCAACGTAGGCGCAATCGACAACAGCTACCTGCAACAGATACACAACACCTGAACAGCCCACCTACGGAGCAGCAAGTTTGGAGCTGTACACTGCGCACCGTACGCTGTACACTACTGTAGTGTGCTTAAGAGGAAATGCTCGTTTTGAGGGACCCCTGCAGACCTAGTTCAAAGGAAGCTCGGAAAACAGAACGTTCGCTGGCTAGCTCGTCTAGATCACAAGAAGAAGCAGGACATCAAACCACACGAGACATGGGGATGGGCGACGAATAAGGGAACTGCACGGCAAATCCAGCTGAAACTCACACCCCATGATATCAATAACTCTTACGTGGCGAGGTCCTGCGTGATGACAGTCACATTTCGAATTGTTGACTCGACCGTTGTATTTGCGGCAATCGCATCCAGATTCTGTACACGTTCCTCGCCTCCTTCCTTGCGGGTCAACGTCGCGCGGAAAATTTTCCCATGGATAAACCATCGCTTAATAGCACAGAATGAGATTCTGAAATTTCAACAACTCTGGGTAAACTATTGTTTCTTAAACTCTCTTAGGCTCACTTAAAAATAGATATTTCCATTGTATTATTAGGTTTCCCAACCTTCGAGATCTCGATTCTTGCTTAGCGCTTCAAAAAAAGATTTTATCGAAAACGAAAAATTTTGATTCTTTTCAAGTGAATACAAATTTGCCTGAAAATCAAGTTGAGAAATCTTGATTTTTTTCAAGTGTGCGCGAACCGTCTCACTCCACATCCACAATGCAGACTGAACTGTCCTTTGCGAACTTCAGCTGGTATCTGCATTGGATAAGTCGTGGTGTACAAAAATCATGAACACTATATTTATCGTACCAATAATTTCATTAGTATTAGTTCGCGAAAGCAAACATGGCGACACTGATGAGGACACCGAGCTGCTCGGAACCAGATGCCAGCATTAATATTGACATGGACACAAGCATGGATGCAGACATGAACATACCACGAGTCCAGTTAAACACAGATTTGGACTTGAATGATGGAGTGGATGGCGGATTAGCGTCAAGACGCACTCAAAAACGCCTATGTCAATGGGATCACGCAGGATACGCTAAATTTATTCCGCAATTGCAAGCTGATCCCGCTGCAGAGAGAGAAATGAGGGCCATTCAGGTTCATTAGTACCTTGTACCAGCGGTGCAGCAGATGCCTCAGTTCGATGCTCGAAAGTTGATGAGGGAAAAATACATTTGTGTCCCGAATTTCACAAAGATGCAAGTGGCACTAATCAAGAAATTCGATAGCGCTGATGCACAACTTAGACAAGCAGCGATCAATGCAAACCTTTTTTTCCGCCTTTAGCGCCAACCCTGTCGCGGCTACAGCTGCAGCGTTGAAACTTAGCCGCAACACTGTTAGTTACTTGTATATCGTGAAGGACAGTAGAGGAGTCGCTATGCGATTTTGCGACGAAGCCCAAAATGTCGTTACCAGAGAAGTCGGCCAGCTGAGGCGAGTGGTCTCCATGTTTTGCACTAAACATGTAGGATCAACAGCAGCGGCGTGTAAGCTTGATCGTCACACTGCTCATGATATAGTCACTCAAGCCACGCTACCACAAAAGCCGCCCTGACTGCGATGGAGAAGGCTAACTTTTTTTCATGATCTATTTATTGTTCATGATTGAAGCCAACATGAATCGATGACAATAAGGAAGGAGGGGTAGCCACACGCGTTCGAAGTTCTGTGACCGTCGGAGCGATTGGGCAACATGCCTCTGTTGCATCAAGAATCGCTTCAGCATGAAGTTAAAACCTACGACTGACATAGTGAACATCTCCGACCGGCGTACGCTGTACAGGTCATACTCGAGCAAAAGCACCATGTAATGCAAACTGATCCGCACCTCAGCAGCGTACTCCCGATCAGAGTCTACAGATCCAAGCAGCAAATGCTCTGGTGTCCAGGTTACGTTGACACTTTCAAAGTTCTCGAAACGACTGACCACATCTCGCCACACTGCTAAGGACCATCGACATTGCACCAGCCTGTACTCAACATCTTTTTCAGCGCCACATGCATAGCATTCGCTGGTATTTCGCAGACCCCTGCTGCAGCTTGGATGCAGTAGCGAGAATGCCATGCAAAATTTTAAAATGGAAAACACGAAGTTTGTTTGGCAAACCTAATTCCGCAGGAAGGGTCCAAATCTTCGACCACGGCCAGTCACAAACTGTTGGGTGCAGAGTACACCACCTCAACTGTCCTGCAGAGATACTCTACGCCGACTAGCGATACACATTTTCTTCGCTCCGCTTACTCCTTTGGGTGCAACTACTGTATAGTCGGGATCCCCTAGAGGCATATTGGCCAACAATTGTTTCCATGAAACTGGTGTGGAGGCTCGACTGGCAATCGATACTCTGCACGGAGCCGGCCGCTGGGAGCATCATCCGTCAGGCTGACGTTTGCCATGTACTAGGTTGGAGGACTTACAGGGCGTGTTAGTAGTTTGCCTGCGTTTGTAAAGGGGTGCAAAAGCTCCACCGGTAACTCCCTTCAGTAATACGGACCCAGTCGTATTACACTGGGACTGCCGACACCAACTGAATATATAGGAAGTGAGACAGGTTGTGATCCGCTAAGACTGTCGAGTCCTGCCATGGACGAGGTCGCCCTTGAGCATCGAACCAAGAGACCACTCGAGAAAGAGGCCCGTCCGTCTTGCACAGTGCCTTCAACACGAAATTCCAGCTGATAGTGTCGAACGCCTTTTCAAAGTCCAACGCTAACAGCATACCCGAGGCTCTGGGTCTTCTTCCATCGTCTCAATGACTCCACGCCTCAGTATGATAGCAACACCACGAGCATCGTCGGTACTGTTCGCAAAGTAAATACTTTTAGAGAAGCCCCACTGCTGCTGCAATGCTGCAACATTGCTCAATGCTGCAATGCTACAACATTGCTCCTTGCTGATAGTCAGTTAGCCGATTCAGCTTCACGTCTCCTGAATGAGTTCGGACAGGTTTCTGGTTTGCGATTGAATTAAAAGAGAACTGATCGCGAGTGCTTCCCTGGGCCTCAGACCACGCCAGGCTCCAATCCCAGACAGAATTGGCTGCGTTGATACAAGAACTACTCGGTATTATGCTGTCTTATGATCAAAATGCTATACATGAAATCAATTTTGAAAAAAAAGTAGCTGCTCTCCTCAAACAAGCTGACACCTGGTCAGCTTAGGTGAACTGACGTCATCAACACCTCACGACAATACTTGGGAAAAGTCAGGCTTGGATCCAGCTTTTGGATTCTCATTGATTTCATCCACTATATCACAATTTCGATAAGTGTGTCACTCGAGTCCTATGTTTCTCATATTGCACTATTGTACTAAAAGTGTGCAGAGCTCTGATGCAGCGAGGGGTTTTATCGCTCAGCCTAATGTTCCACTCTTTTCCTATGAAATGCTGCCTACCTGGATAAACAAGCGCAGAAAATATGCGACAGAAAAAAAGCTCAAAAAGCTTCATCGCTGTCAGATACATGCGTCTAGATTTATTTTGTTTGTAGCAATGCAAGAAAATAGCGCAACAGACATGGTCTATCGTGCATTTTACAGTAGCTTTTCCATACATTTGGCCACGTCGAAATACTTGGGCTTTGGTGGGCGGAGACCTCTTCAAAGCCATTTTTACACGCTCACTCCACAAAGCAAATTTTATTCCCCCACAAGGTTGGAATCATTCATACTGGTGAGTACAAGAAGGTAACTTGCCTTTTGATTAACATCAGAGTCAGACTAGGAGGAGAGTAAGGAGGACTGTGTCACATATATACAGGCTTCATTACAATTGAAATGGGCGCCAACTCCCTCGGCGCTGGGGCGTGTGCTGCAGGCACAGCAAGTGTCACTAAAGCTTAAAATCGAATGTATCATGAGAAAAGGGTAACTGCTTCTTTAAATGCTGACTTGAGTCGATAAAAAGCGCTTCCCAAATCGAACAGTGGCGTGAAACAGGACAGCTTAAAGGCTGCGAAATCGTTATTAGATTCTAGTCGTCGTGGCTTTGTTGCTCGATCTTCTCAAATCAGGAGACTTCCAGGCTATCGATCATTTGCGCTGATTAGTAATGGCCTGTTTCGAAACCCTTGAAAAGAGCATGCAAATGCTTTTTTTGGTGTCAAGATGTTGCAGAAACCTTTTTTTGTTCGAAACTTCGAATTTTCTGAAGCAAAAACGCGAAATTCGAAATTAGCGGCTTTTGCGTCTGGTTATCAAAATAGTAGATTTTGAAAACGATTTCGCTGCGTATTTTTTTTAAAGTTTTTGTTGGTTGGGCCCCATGCCGCCCCAGCTTTTCAGGACTTCCAATGCAATTTGCGTACTATCTGTTTTCTTTGGGAATGTACACGCGGCCTATGCGGTGGCGTGGAGGGCGTGTATATTCTCAAAGAAAACAGGTTATAGCTGGCCAGAAGTCCTGATATGATAACTGGGCCATGAGGCGTCCAGTACCTCGAGGTCGCTTCCCTCTGTCTGTATCCGCTAGGTTCCTCCCTGTCCTGTGTGTCCCCATCCTGCGCCAGCACCAGCCCCCAGGATGATACTGGGCGAGCAGGGATGCCCTGAGCGACAACCAGTTTCCTGATCCTCAACTAATTGGGCGTCTCCCACTCGCTACTGTAGCGCCACTGTCTCAGCGAGTGCCCCACACAATGCGTTGGCGTTTGTACATGGCCTCGCATTAGCGATATTAATTTTTCATTTTCTATTCGTAGTTTTAGGGTCGCATTCCATGGCTGGATCATAAAGTGGTTAAAAATCACTTAGACTAGCCTAAAGCTATATGTCACAGCTCTCTAGCAATTTCACTGACTTTTGGTGGACCCAAAATCGACTGATATTGGGGCTCGTGTGATAAAGGTTTTTGAATTTATAGTCTGCTTTCAAGCATGAATGATTGCTGCTCATTTCGAGGAATCCAGCTTATTATAACCTCCATTTCATTATTGTCAATTGTGCAGTGCAATGACAGTTAAAAGTATCGTGTAAATGCAAATGCTACAAATCCTTGTAAAAGCTCATGAGTTCACCAAGTAAAATTGTTGAAATGGAAATGAAATAACGTCGTTAATTAGGAATGAGTGTGCACAGTATAGCCACTTTTAGCTAGCAATGATGGTGCTTGGGCGCTTTGCATCTACGCGAGGATAGTGCAGTATACCCATCTATGCTACAGTGAGGGCATAAATCTGTGTTGGTCGACTGCATGCAAATGATTTCAGATTCGATTTTGCCTCATTTTTTAAAATCATCATACTGATTTATTCGGTAGCAAAGTCTCGTTAGCGGCATGTTTGCCCTTGCTGTTGCAAGGTAATGAATACGCTAACGAAAAGCTGCTGATCAAAATGTGAAGGAATATATATATGTAAATATCAGAAAACTAGTCTAGATTTCAAACAAGAGGCTTTGTAGTTCTATTTTCTATTAGTCTATTCCATTAGTTCTAGTTTTCTAAGATAAATTGTGGTATGCCGTTCAAGAATGCTTTTATTTAGAAACAAGATCGGATTACTCAGCATCTAAGAACATGCCCGAAAAAAAAAGCCAAGGGACTATCAGTGGAAAAGTGTTCGAACATTGCGGATGAGAAAGCGCGGGCTGCTGCTCGTTATTCTGTAATCTCTGCACTAGAGCTCGCCAATATCTGCAGCCAACAAAATCCTGCTCATCGATACGAGCTGATGCGAGACCGATTACTAAAGTCTGGGGTTAACATTACTGATCAGGAATAAGTGGATGATCTTGTTAAAGCGTTGGGAAATGGAAGCAATCAAGGACAGCTAGCAAGTGTGGCACCAATGGAAGGGCAGCAACACAGTGCAGACTTGACTGCAGCGCAAGCAACTAAGGATGACGGTGATGCTGAACTGAACACATTATTGAAAAATGCTCAACCACCAAAAATTGTCGATCCTATAGAGGGAGTATCACTAAAGGAAGGAAACGCGGAGTGGAAAATGCAAAAGGAAGGACTTTATCGACGTTTGAACGCAGCAGCTGCAATTCTGATTCGATTTTTGTACCATGAAGGCAAGCGGGAAAAAGGAGACGACATCAGCAGGCAAGGTCATGAATACGTTGCTAGAATGCTAGCCTTTGTGTATAAGAAGAATCAGCTGCCTTTGAATCGCTTTAATTCGGATGAGATATTAGCGAAAGACCTGACTCCTGGCCGGATCTTGCCATTCACAAACGCACTGGAAAAATGCAATGTTAAAGGTAACACGTTACGATGCATTTTCCGAAGCATCCAGACCTTTCTTAATTGGATAAGTCACTTTGGAAAAATTGATGATGTCAACACGCTACAGTTGATTAATCGGGCACAAGGTGCCATGAAGCATGTAGAGAAACGCGCCCTTAGAATCATACGCAAAGAGGGTCTCGCCAAAGCTCTGAAGAAGTATCGGAAAAAAGAGAAGCCGAGCTTATTAAAGTACCGTGCTATCTTTGAGTCCCTAGACGTCCAGAAGAAGCTGCAGTCTGCAGTGAGAAATTTGCAAAGCAGCCAAAAACCATTGGAAGCAGACTATTTATTCCTGCAACGCTACCTCGTCACTAAACTACAGTTGGTGTACATGCAAAGGCCCAGAAAATTCTCAAAATCTGACAGTTGGTGACTGGTATCATCGCTCCGAAATTATTCAGAAGGATAAAGCAAAAGTTCGGATTGCAGTCAGTATGACGAAAAATAAAAATTCGAAGTTTCTCCAGTTTTCTATTTCGCAAACTGATGAACAACTATTTCAAAGCTACTTTGAACATGGACGCCTGAAACTGATGAAAATGACCAATGATTCAAGGATGTCAGAAGAGCCGTTTTTTATAAGTTTTCGAAAGAAAAGTGCTCTATCGAATGCAAGCGCGATCAGAGAACAATTCTTGCGAAATACTGGATTTGATCGGGGCACCACTGCAAATGCGGCGAGACATGAAACTGCGACAGTCTCGTGCCTGATGCACACCGACCATGCACAAGAAGCTGTAGCGAAGTTCCTAGGACATTCTTTAGCAGTGGCCAGAATGCATCATGTGGACCCTGTGCCACAGCATGTGCTGGAAGGAGCAGCGAGTTTGGAGACTATCATAGAAGAAAAAGCTACTCAACCTTCCACTAGTACTTCCCGACGCCTAGTTCGCAAGAGTTTATGTGTTGTAATATTTACACGGGTACACATGATGTTACGTTTGTTAAGGACTGATATTCGATTATGCCCTTAACTTAGTGCTCTGTATGTGTTTGTCATGTGTTAACATGTAGGTGTTGCCTCCTTGAATAATATTAGGCCATGAGCTAACCACGAAAAAAATCATGTTTAGGGTTCAGGCCAAACCGAATCAAACCACACAAAAGGATTATTTTTTGGGTTATTGAGTATGCAATGTTCAGACATTAGCTACCCCACTTAATCGTGCGTTTTAAAGTCGGTGATTCAAAAATGTTATCCGACTAGGCGAAAAATGACACACCATGACATAAACGGCTATGTCAGTGCCAAAAATGACTACACTAGATAGCTACATAACATCATTAGCACTAAATCCTTTTTTCTTGAGCACTATCCTCACTTCTTTTCCATTATTACCTCTAACTTTTAATAAACAATACGATAAATGAGTGTATGTGCTGAGCGTGTCTAGGTGCTACAAGAGATAGCTGCTACCCGTGGTATTCACAAACGGCCCGGAAAGGGACGTTTGTGAATACCACGGGTAGCAATTACCGCAAACACGTCTCCGTGACACTGCTGCAAAATTTCCATGCGCATATGTCTCGGTACGACAGCCTGAATGGTCGGTTCAGAGCCTTTTCCCCATTTGGTTACATGCACCAGCACTCCTCCCCGCATCGCGTACAGAGGTTTTTCGAGGATAAACTGCCTTAACAGTGACTCGTTCCGGGGCACTATACCATGCTCCACAAAGTTTATCCTTTGCTGTAGCAAGGTGTCCGTTCTCTGCTCAGCCGCGAATTCATTCCATCGGACCCTTTCCTGCCATTGGGACACGTCTACTTCCGCAAGTGTCGTCTCGACCTCCTTGGTCACCTTCTTTGCATTCATATGCAGCCGTGACAGCATGTCTACATTGCCGTGCTTCTTCCCTGGCCTGTAGATAACGTCGAAAGTAGCACCGGACATAGCTGCTATCCACCGGGCAAATCTGCCCTCCTGGCAAATCTGCGAATACGTCCCGGAACCGATCCGTTAACGGAGGACGGACGGCTGTTGAAACAGGCCCCTGACCTGTCGACCAAGGATACTGTAGCCAGCACCCCTAGCGGCTGGGAGTAATCGATACGCTTCCCTGGCTGGGACGTCAACCTCTTCGGTTGATGTTTCTAGGGCAGGTATAGTCGCGAGACTTGCCTACCTCCAGTCGGAGTTTTTTGCCCAGGGACTTCGGTCTCGAATATCTCCCGCCGCCTGAGTGCGCTGGTTACAATACCACTGCCGCAGAAATCTCAAGATAGCCACTGGAAATATACGAATGCCAGAACCCACCTGTGGCCTCCCAGTCTCTCGAACACTAAGCGCATACAACTAGCAATAAGAAGATCAGGTCATTGTTCGAACAGACTAAGCTAAAGTCCAGAGCACCTCAATGACGCGCCAAAAAAATTCTAAGCTTTTTGTCGCAATTTTTCGAGCGTACTCGTCTCTTGCAATGTACTTTAATCTGTTACTGCTTCAGGCTCATGTCAAGATCCTAACGGCGACTCGTTAATTGCGTACGAAGCTGCTTACGAGTACGGCCAACCACTGTGCTTGACCGCAACCACGACTAGCATAACTGACGAAACTGGAGTGAGTCGTGGACCTGGCGATGTCTTTATGCCCCTTGCTCGAAAAGCCCCAATCAGATATTTGTTGCTGTCGTCAAAAATAATTATGCAAAGATCCGTTTGCAAAGCGACAACGCGCAGTGCATTTCTCCTCATCATGATCAACCCATTGCCAGGCTGAGTCCCTGCGATCAAGAAAATGCCGCCTAGCAAAATATCTATGTTGAAGACCGTACATATAACCGCTTTGATCTACAAGTGAGTGGCACATACCTGAATGTGGATCTCGGTCGTAAGAATAGGCTCTACCGAGGTGGAGACCCCGGCGTAAAAGCTGGCTCACACAGGTGGGCCTGGATGTCGGTGATTGAAAGAGATGCAGCTCCAGTTAGGGGCACAGCATTTGTGTATCCTATTCAAAACAACGACCCCCGCGCAGCACAATACGCAGCTGGATTCGTCGATCAGTTGATCACAAAATCCATGTATCCCAAGATCATTTACAACCAGACTTATTGTTCGGAACAATGGTGGTGTGAAAATATCGACGACTGGTTCCCAATCACCTACGACTTCAAAGACCCTCAAAGAGCCTACTCAGAATTGAACTTGTCTATCAAGTCTGGTGGCACTGGCTATGAAAACTATCGGACTAGAAATCTGGTTCTGACTGGCATGTATGCTATACCTGGGGAATACGTTTCGATTAAAATTGGAGACTACAACACGGATGATGTGGTCATTGTGGCAAACTTGTTTCTCCAGGACTCATGATGGGCCGCAACTTGGTTTCGTCCTCAGAATGTCAGAGTGAAAAGTGTGCTTCAGCCTGGAGTCAACAAAGTTTGGTCACCTTATGGAGGACCCATCACCTTGGAAGTAATTGGCACAAGCACGGGCTACATCCAGGCAGTTATTGACAATGCAGAACAATGGCCACATTTGTTCTCGGGCTAACAACTGAAGAAGATTGGAAATACGAATTGGAATACAAAGCAGGTTGGATGTTTGCTCGTAGCAAGTACATCAGCTGGCTTGACATCAAGAAACCCTACTTGAATTTCACATATAAAGAAATAGAAAACACCATCAAAAGTTTTGATTTAATGATTAAAAACGGATTTCTACTTAGTGGCTACGATTTTGATGCTAAGCCAAGAACAGTGCACGCTGTGCCCGAAGGACAATATTGGTGGATGCGAGATTCTACGCTCGACTTTTTATATGCCGGCAATCCGGTATGCATGGGCGCAACGAGAGAGGATAACGACATAGCAGTTATTAGTTTCAAGCAACCAAGGTAATGCATGTTTCGGTACGAGTAAGTTTGTGGAATGCCTTGCGTATGGAGAGGGGCTGGGCCTCCACATCTCACACCAATCCATGGTACATCTGAGAGAAAACCACACGAAAATAGGAACTCTACCTGGCTTCAGGGGGAAAAAGCTACTAAAGCACTTAGGGGTGGGGCTTGAGTATCGGAAAGTACACGTAGTTCCTACAGGTGCACAGAATAACAGTTTTTTCAGATTGTGGGGCTTCGTACCCGAATTCGGTCACGACATGCAAACGAGATTCTTTTCGGACGAATATGGGGGGGGGGGGGGGGGTGAAGTGTGTTGATTACCTGGAAGACTCCTGCACTTGCAGTATCTCAATCACATCAAGAAATTGCATCTAATCGAACTGCGATCGCAAGGTGGAGCTCGAGAACACAGCCGGAGTCCGCCAAAGCTCAAAATTCTCACTAACCTACGACGCATTTTTAGCAGATTGCAAAAGTTATTTACTTCACAATAAAAAATAGAGCTTTTCTTTCAGCAGCGAGCAAACTTGTTATGCAAAAATGATTAAAATGATTGATTGAAAACGATTCTTTGTTCTGATTGAACCTGTAGACCTTCTAAGAACAATTCTCTCAGCAGAAGCCACGGGGAAACGCGGCATCATTCCACTGCCACAGATGTTGGAAGGTTCTGAGCAGATTAGAGTACTTGTGTGATTAGTTGTAAAATGGGTGAAGCTAGAAAAACCAAACGAGTTGATCGTATCAAGCCAAAAGTTCACCTCTGCAGGAACTGCAGGCTAAATTCGGTAGGCCATCAAAACTATTTTTTGCTGCAAGTTGAATAATTTGATGGGTAAATGAGAAGTTTAAGTATGACTTGATGAGTGAAGAACGCATTATGAGACCTTTGAAGAATGCTGCTTCAGTAAAACGATCAAGAAGCGACTTTTTTGGTTTTAACTAAGTGAAGGTTGAATGGCTGCCGACCTGAAGATTTGGCGCGTACTTGAAACTGAGAGCGGCTCTGGAACAATTCCGGTGGAACCAGCACGAATCAGGAGAACGATTTTCGATTCTTTAGTGCGAACCGCTCCTAAATACAGTTCTCGAGATAGATCTCGAGAATAGGCTCGGAATAGTTCCCGAGAATAATTGCAAGTGCGACCGCGGGATCAGATTGCATGTGGTTCTAGTTCCTACCTGACTAGACTTTCGACCTTTCATTGTTGTTCTCTAATGTCGCCAGCAAAGCCACGAGAGAAGTTTTTGTTCCCTTTTGAATGCAGTGGTCGCTATCCAGGCTTTACTGGCCTCTTTCAGTTTTGATTTCAAACCTTTTTTCAGTTCAAACAAAATATAACGCTGCTCAGTGCCCAGGATCCTAGTGACCTCAAAGATGCGGGTTCGATTACCGACTAGCTCATGTTTCCATAATGTTTCTGTGTCTTGAATCGCTGTGAGATTGTGAGTTGTTGCATCTATTCTATATGAAAATGTGACTTGAATAATTACTAAAAGCAACCTGTGCGCGGCAGGCATTCCGCCACTCCCCGCCAAAAGTTTGAATTCGCCTAGTTCGCGAACTCTTGGCGGGTAGTCAGCGGAATGCCTGGTGCAATCAGCGCGAATTCAGGTTACATACAAAGTCCATGCCTCGACTGTGCATATATCTGCCTCGCAAAAATACGTGGTGCGTGTTTCAGTTGGTTATCATGTCCGCTAGTAGGTGCTGTACCTCCGACACCTACAATTTGACTATCCTGTCGGCGACGCGAATTGTCATGTCTCCCCAAAACTTGGTGCACAGGGAATCGACGCACACAGAAGATGCAGATAAAAATGAATTGGCGCTAAATTTAAATTTAGAAAAAGAAATAAAACACGACTTATGTTCTTTTTTTAAAATTTTCTTTCACAATTCGCAACGTTTTTGAGCAAGCGCGGCTTAGATATCCACAAGCACAGACCACAGTCAATCTCAATCAGCAAAACTTCCTCCTGAACGCACCCTCTATGTATCTCATCTGAGTGTACAAGAGATATCCTTCCCTGATCAATCAATAAAACCAAAGCAAAGGCAACAACATTGAAATCGAAGAAAAGAGAGGAAAAATTAACGCAGCCATGAGATATTCACTAACAATAAACTCACTTTGCATGTATGCGGCTCTAGGGTCGGTAGATACCAAAATTCTCCCCCCGCACCTGGTTGGTGTGTGAGCAGAGATGGTCTGCTAACCCAAATATTTCACCCATGGGAGAACCTTTGATAGATTTTACTCCCACCTTCAAAAAAACCACCCAGCTGACTGGCGAAGCTCAGGAAAAGGCTTGTGGAATTCCTCTAATGGACTGTTATGTTAAGATCCCAGCAGATAAAACTAACTTTGCTAGTCGATAACAAAGCAGGGCAAGTGGCGCTGTCGAAAATAGAGGCTGTAACATTTGATGTCATGTCATGCTATACTTTATGCCATGCCAAGCATTATACAAGCCAAGCCAAGTCATGTCTCGCCAAGCGTTATACAGCGCAGCCGAGGGCTAGGGAACACATAGTATTTAAGAATCATTTTTCTCAAGTGGGCGTCGAGTCCCCTCTAATCGTAAGCGCGCACTCAGCATGAGAGGCAGACGCCTGCGCTGCGGGGGCGCCCAAAATCAAGCATATTGAATAAATATGTGGAACGGAGTACTGTTCTAATAACCTGGGTTTTTCGCTGTCTGACCAGACCGTGACCTTGACCGACCCCTCAAAAAATATTCTGACCTGACCTTGACCTTGGCCGAACCAAAAAAACTTTCTGAACTTACCGTTGCCCTGCGAGGAATTGTAAATTTTCTGGCTCTGACTTTGACAGTGATCGGACAAAAAATTTTGCCGGCACCAGCAACAAAGCTTCTCTGTGTTTGCAATTTTACCAAGAAAATTTACCACAGCTGACGATTTCCTGGCATTACATGGAATTTCACGGGCAGCCCAAGAAACCAAATTTTAATCAAGCTCAAAAAGATATGCATAGCTGTTTTCACGGCTTTGGGAAAACTAGAGGAGCTGACACCCATTGAAAATCAAAAATGGATCCCATTCATTCGTTGTAACATCAATTCCTGTTCCAAGTGCCTGCCCCATAATCCATTTCTTTCCCTCTGTTATCTGAGGAAAGGCGCTCTACCATGCTAAAAGTGGCTGGTACAGCCAGAATATCTCGCGCCAATGAGGCCGAGCTTGGATATGAACGCATGGGAGGAGATAGGGATGGCCATGCCACGGATGGATGGCATTCGCGAGCGGACACTAGGCTGGCACACACTAGTCCATGTAGCTAGGCTGGTAGGCTGCTGGATGAGTAAGACAACTGCAATAGCACATGACTCACAATCAGCAGGGGCCAGTTTCACAGTGCGATCCTGATTTCAGGACGGTTACAAATTCAGGACACTGTTAAGGACAGCAGCTCGGGACAACGCTGAGACACCAATTTAGAATGTCACAATAGCTGTCCTATAGGTGTCTTATCCGTAGATTCAGGCACGTCGTAGAGCAGGTCTCCTCTTGTTCCACAATTAAAAAAAGATGACTTCAGACATTTTAGCAGACCACGAAATTTAATCCCGGAAATAAGCTGGGCACCCATTACTGGTCGGAGTTTTTATCTAAATAAATTTACTATATCACGAGGACGCCTTGGCAGGCAGGCTGCGATACGTTATATGAGCTCTGTGAACGTGCCGAATGAGGTTTTTCAATGAGCCCTACCAGGTTTATTATTTGGGAATCCTCGTTGTATACACAAACTCTGACCGTTATGTCATGTCATATTTTATCCTTGGCCAAGCACTATGCAGCGCACTGGAGGGCTAAGGAACCCATATTTGACAATCATTTTGCACCGAGGCGGGAGCCGAACTCATCGCTAACTACCTACCCCCCTCATCGCATCCCTCGTAGTGTTAGGCGCGATGTTAGTAGGCGACTCTCTGAACCACCATTCGGTTTTTCCAAGTCATAATTTTGAGTCCACCACCAGAATTTTGTGTTTTCTGCGACTCTTTTACGGGATTCTGTACCATTGGATTATGCTTGCTAGTAACTTTATCACGCGTATGAGTTTTGATTCATGTGTGCCCCCTCGCGTCAAGTGCATGTATTAGCTTGGGTATGGAGTAAAATGATGATGATAGGATTCTGCTGTGATTCTGTGAATTTTAGTTCGACTGAAAAACAAACCGTTTTTGCGGGTCGAGAGAGCTAGGGAAAAGTGCCAGTCTCGAGACGCCCAAAGATCGCCAAAAAAGTTGCTCTAGAAAGGTCCGCTCAAAATTGCTTTACATAGATCAAGGGCAAATTGCTTTTCCCCTGGCTGCGCTACTGTCATGTCATGTCATGTCATGTCATACTTCATCCATAGCCAAGCACCATAAGGCGCACTCGAGGGCTAAGGAACACATAATTGACAATCATTTTGTACCGAGGCGAGAGTCGAACCCTCCCCTGTAAGTGCGCACCCAGCGTGGGAGGCAGACGCCTTAACCCGCTAGGCCACGACTCGTCTAGGCTACTGGGAAATAAAGGCACCAGAAAGTGTCTTAGGACATGGTCGCGGTCATCCTAAAGTGAAGGCAGCTTTGTGACCTTGCGTGGGACACCAAGCTGATTGTGAAATGACTTAGGACTGTCCTACAATTTTGGACATACATTGGGATTTAGAACTGCAAAACTGCCCCCAGAACCCACACAGGAAGGCGGGAGCTTGAAAATTTTTTCACGAACATTTGACTATTTACTTTCTTTCGCTGTCAGAATACTCTGACCGGGTGCAAGAAATTCTGACCTGACCCTGACTTTGACAAGAACCCAAAAAATTTTTTTGACCTGACCCTGACCAAAGGTCGGTCAATCAGGGTTTTGACAGAATTCTGACCTTGAGGTCATTTCTAACACTAACACTGGACTATCTCATAATCGGTCATCGTTCAGTCATCGTGATCGCTAGCACCTGGCCTATATCTGTGTTCATTACGCGGCCACTCCATCGGGCCGAGTGTCCATCCTCGCATTCTTAGTTTTCATAGTGTGCAGCGCCAGGTGCTTAGCCATCACCCTTATGTCTAAACTGGCCTGACTACAAAAAACGATTGCCATGTCACGTTGCTGTCCGACGTGACCACGCGTCAAGGAGAGCAATCTTCAGACCAACCACACTAGACGAGAAAAATATCACGGTTCTCCTCTACTCTACGCAGGTCGCCTGCTCTGACCGAAGCCCTGGCGAGCAAGCGTAACAATAGCGCAAACTACACTACATGATACTCGTATCTACGCGGGGGATACAAGCTCTACTGTGACAGCCAATTCGTGCTCCTTAGCCCTTCAAGTGCGCTCTAAAATGCTTGGCTATGGACAAAGTATGACATGACATGGCATGGCATGTACTTGCGTCTTTAATTTGAGGTAAGCTGGCACTACAGTCGTCTGTACTTGTCACCCCGCCAATGCTGCCATGCGCTGTGAATTCTCGTCGTCAGTGACATCCGCCGAGATGTCCCCGATTTCCTGTACCAACTCTGGACCCACCTTGAAAACTTCTTTCTTCTTTCTTATGGTTGTCAGGAAGAAATGGATGCACAATCTTTCGATAGGGGTCAATCAGAGATCACTTTTTTTAATCCGGCGAATCGTTCGATGATTTGAGCTCGCCAGCCAATTTTGTAGTGGTCACTTCATTCTCCCTCCGCAGACGACCCTTGACTTTTCGAATCATTCCCTTCGAGCGAACACAGGCGTGGACGACCAGGTGTTTTATGCAGCTCGATAGTGCCAGTTTCGGCGATCATTTTGCACCATCGCTTTATTGTTTTCAGACTCACGGCTTCATCCAATTCTTCGAAAATACTGTGGGGACAGTCCTTTTTTACGCCTAGGAACAACCGAATTTTTTAGGTCTTGACTTTTCAATTCTTTGTACAATCAAATGCGCAATATGATAGACATAAAGTGGACTGTCTGGAATGCTCTTTCTGCCTGTGTTACCGTAAAGTTTACAACGCGACTGCTTCCGAAGAAAACTAGCCATTTCTGTGAGTGTCATTCTTTATAGCGCACCCGATATTATTTTATGGTACAAATTGAGTCATGAATTGGCGTGGCATACAGCGTTGATGTTTTTAGACCAAGTCTTTCGAGTGTCGCTTTGCGATATGTTCTTTGACTGATTCATGTGTGTGCCACGATCTTACTGCGCTGAAGAGTTCACGTGGGAACTGAACAGTACAGGAGAAAATGCCAGTCGATAAGGTTACACGGATGAAAAGGCCAGTGCGAGACTATGCAAGCTAGCGGTGATTGAAAGTGTTGGTGGGAAACGTGTCTATCGGCAGCGTGTAAATGAAGACTGAATGAAGGACAGTCGCTCTCTTGTTGGCTCACGCTTCTTAAAATCCTGTTGTCAAGAGAAGCGGCCCAACAACACTATTTACCCACGCCTTTAAGTCGATGTATGTTGGCTGGCACTTTACGGTCGCACTATACCTCGCACCCCACCGCCCGTGCCATGCGTTGTAGGTCCTCAGTCACATCTGCCAAGATGGCTGTGTCGACCACCACATGTTGTTCCTGAGCATTTACACTGATGTTTTGTTGATTACAATCCCATCCGCTGTCGCAAGCCGCTGGTCTGGCTGCCACTGGGGTGGAGATGCTCCACCCTACTGGCGCTCAGAACCAAGAAAGAAGAGCGAGAAGATTGATGTAATAGACATGTTCTATGCAGAGAAATGTAGTTTAGACTGTATATGCAAGGGTGCGTTGACTTGTTCCTGGGTCAGAGCTGCGCCATTCTCTCCCTCTTATTCCAGTTCATTTTTTGTTTCTATCGTTGCTTATCATTTCCCCCATTATCACTCCCCAATTTTCACTTACCGCATCAAACATCCGTCCTGTTTGAAACTTGATGAATCAGTTTCCCCCCTACAATTAATTGTCACCTGTGCTATGGATTCGGACACACAGATTTCGAGCCACGTTAAACTATGGCTATGCCACTTGGAATCCAGTTTACTTAACTGAGCCTTTACCATCTCGCGCCAACGAGCACCTTATTGCAATGCT